>MU224640.1:5778361-5790166 GCA_018584345.1 Thuja plicata
CCTCTTGTTCATTTGTTTTCTCCTTTTTTGCTTCTTTTTGAGCATCTTTATCCTCAGGTTCCTTTTGAGTTCTCTCTTCATCTTCCTCTGTACTCTTCTCTCCTTCAGCCTCAGTTGCCTTAATAGGCGATTCTATAGTTTAGTCTCTCGGCTCATCCTGATCCTCGACATCCAAATTTCTAGAGTCATCAATTGGACTATCAATTGTCAGATCAACAGTCTTTACTGTCTCTGTTTGTTCTTTTAGTTCTGCTCCAGTCTTGTCAGGCTCAGATGTTCCTTCATCAGTCTTCTTCTCTTTTGAAGCAATCAATCCAAAGATTTCCTTCCAAATCCTAGTACCCTGTTGTACTATACCTTCAATATCATTTTTCAAAATAGCATAACCTCTCTGTTTAGGTATGAATTTATGCTTATACTCTTCAACAAATTTTGCTCTCTGTTTCTTAGTCAGCTCAGGAATGACTTGAGCTAATGTGCCTTCTCTTATCTGTCTCTCAGTTGTGAGTGCAAATTCCCATTTGCTAGATAGAAACTCATATAACTCACTCGACAAATTGCTTCCTATCTCTATAGGAGTTAACTTGAAGTTGCACATCATATCTAGTAGAGCTTCCTGAACTTTATGCTTATCTTCTACCTTCAATTTTTCATACTTGATAAACTTAAAGCCAGATAACCCTGCAAAATTTCTCAAATTCTCACATACCTCATTAATATCAGTGGGTTTCTTGAATGGTGTTGTTGGTATGTTGCTGGGCTCATCAGTTTCAGTCTTGTCTTCATCACTTTTTGGATCCAAATGCAGTTTCCTTCTTGGTCTCTTTACTTGTAGGCTCGGCACAACCTTTGTTGCAAATTTTGTCTTCTATCCAAAACTACTCTCTCCAAACTTCTTTACATAAAATTTTGTTTTCTTTACTGGTGATGTGGCAGTAGATGCCCTTGTCCTTGGACGATTTGCAATGGGAGGGGTAACTTTAGGTTTTTCTTTACTCGGTTTGGTTACCTTGGCTACTATTGGTTTCTTTCCTTTTTCCTTAACAGTAATCTCTTCTTCAAATTCACTAACTTCTACTTCTTGTTCTTCAGATACATCTTCTCCTTGTCCAGTAGATATGTCTTGAGGTGCATCCTCTAGCTCCTCATCACTCGGCAATCCAACCATATTTTTCAGGTTTTTCACAATCTTTTTCCTCTTTCTCTCCATGGCTCCTTCCTTAAGATTCATGGATATCTTTGCCTTAGCTTCATCATAATTTCCAAATCTCTTTTCTTTTGTATCAATCTCCTCTACTAGGAGTGTTTTGATAGCTGTTGATGTTTCATCAATGTTAACTTCATAGGGAAATGGCTCCAACAATGATACCTTAGGTGTCACAGCCTGAATGTAAGTGTAATCTGTATCGACTAGGAAACATATCTCTTCATAGTGTTTTTCCACAAGTGAACTAGGAATTCTAGTCCTCAACCTCATTCTCTTTTTGAATTCCACAAAGTAGTTTCCCATAATACTATTGAAATTATTACCTAATTGCTGAATATATTCACTAATCTATACAGTAATAGGTCTATCCTTCTTCCAAACAATATTTCCCCGCGTAGGAAATGAATTATGTACATACAAGAATATGCAAACTAGTAAAGATCCAAACTTACATAATGAGGTTTTAGCTTTTCTGATCGATAGTAAGTTCTCGGCTAGTTGTGTCAATTGTAGCTCGGCAAGGTCGTAGGTGTGATTCTTCTTGACTATCTTCCATGCTTGGTCCACGGCTGTGCAGGGAACACTATCCAGTCGGCTCGATTGATAGAACTTGTGTGCAATCACTCTCACTCCAAATTCAAGTTCTAAATCTTCAATTGTAGAGATAGTCATACCTCTGTTATTCCAGACAGCTCCAGTGTTAGCTGCTATCTCTTCTTTACTTTGATCTCTCATTGTTCATTTGCCATTGATAACAGAATATCCAGTTACTCAATGAATAATATCTTTTGTGATCCTAACTGGTCCATTGTCCAGCCACATATGCATATTATGAAGTTAGCTTAGAACAACCTTGATCCATTCATCCTTGAGGTCTGGTAGAAAATCTAGTGTACGAGTTAACCTTTTGTTAGCTAAATGCTTGAATTCATCTTTCAGAACTCCATTTTCGCATAACTTATTGTAGGATTTCCTCAATTGACTATCACCTACTTCGCCAATCTTAACCATGTAATAGGATCTAACATCATGGATCATAAATACCTTTGGTGGGATTGATGAGAGGGCTCCATTCAGATCACCTAAAATTGCACTTTCAGAAATGGCTCGAAAGTTAGATGGTGCACATGCATGACTTCTTACTAGCTTAATTTGTTTCAGCTCCTCATCTATTCCTTTGACTGGTGTGGAATAAATTGTAGCCATAATCTCTGAAATTAGGACTCAAGAATGAAGAACAAGATACCTCGGCAAGTAACACTTCACATTTTTCAACTTAGGGTTGCCGACGACACGCTAACGAGATTTTTGAAACAAACTTTACTAAGATCAATTCTACAATTTCTTCGATCGCTCTGTGAATGCTGAAAATCACAAGGTAAAATGAAGAATAGACTGTTCATCCTTATATAGACTCGAAAGGTCAAGATAGGTAAGCAATAAATATTTTGACAGTTAGGTTAGTGCAAGCCAGTTGTCATTGGCCGACTAACACAACTTGCGTACCACTCGGCTTACCATACTTGTCCATCACACAACTTACTCGGCCAACCAACTCAGCACCTATAGTGCAGTTAACTCTTCTCGGCACTTGTCACAAACATGTCTAGGTGCATCTTAACATATGCAGATATGGACTTTGGCACATTTACATATTAGGAACTAATGTAAGATTTGAAATTTAAAAGCAGTTCCTTACATACCACTATTTATCAGTTAGAGATGGTGTGATCACCTGATCCATTGGATTGGGTGACCTCGGCTTCAGTGGATTCACTACTACTCGGCTTTGTTTTCCTTACCCATGTATGGTTCATCTGTGCTCTTATTTCTTCAATAGTAGGAGTAGGAACTCTTGTCCTACACTCTCTCTTAGTGTGACCTATCTTCAAACAACTAAAACAAACTAGGCTTCCATTCATACAACTCTTAGATTTCCCTCTGAAATGTGTCTATAAGAAATCTTCAGGTGCATGTCCATATTCTTCATAGTAATGACAACTCTGCCTTGTATTATAATCCCAGTTGTAAGTGTTGGCTTTCCTAGATGCTTTTGTTTGTGTCTTTGATGTCCATTTATTTTTAGCATTGGATCTACAGTCTTGTGCTTTATGACCATGTTTCTGACACTTGTAACAATAACCATTAAATCTTGGTTTGTGAGGTGCATCACTTACTTCAACCCAACATTCATGTGCTTTATGTCCAAATTTCTTGTAATTAAAATAGTAACCATTGAACTTAGGTTTAGGATTGGACTTACCTTTCTTGCTTTAGCAAATGTTTTCTATATGACATGGTTTTCCACAGTGGTGGAGAATAGGGTTGTTGTGCTTTGTCTTTGCATTCCTCCTTTCACCATTCTTAGATGATTCTCCTTTCTTAGCAGATGTCTTTGGTTCAGTGTGACTTAATCCAGAAGAATCCTTTGGCCTCCTTGATGCTTCCATTAGATTCTCAAAATGAGTCAAAGCTTCATTAGGTTTATTCAACCTTTCATTCAGTTCCTTCTCAAATCTCAAGTCATCTTTCAATTGATTGTTCTCAGATCTCAGATTCATCATTTCCATATCTTTCCTACTAATCTCCTGATTTGTAAGTAGAAGTTGATTTTCCATGTCAACCTGATTGATTGTCATCATTTGCACATCATGTGTCCTTTCATCAAGTCTGGCAGGTATCACTCTTTTATCTTCTTCTGCCATAGCTTTGTCATCTCCAACTTTCTTCTTTTGTTCCACTACTTCACATAGTCTCACTGTCTGCATTTCTTGTTCTCTTTTCAAGTTTCTAACTTCTTCACACATTGCATTGTTCTTTTCCAGCAGATCTACAATTGCTGCATCGCTCTTAGTAGAATCTCCATTCTGAAATAGATTTGCAGTGTCATCTTCCTGGTAATGAGTATCATTCATTTGTTGGGCCAAATCTTTCCTAGCTATCAATGATTTCTTCAATTCCTGTCTTGCTATCTCAACCTGATGTAATGCTAGTTGAGTCTCGATCTTCTGATTCTCAATGACTTTACCCAACTTGTAGACCTCCATCACAAGATCTATACTCACAAGATGATTAAAAACTTTTTGTAGGTGAACTGCGCTCTCATACCAATTGTTGGAAGTACAATAATGGGGAAAGCAAGATGCTGAGAGGGGGGGTTGAATCAGATCTTAAAACTTAACCACTTAAAACAAATTGATCCACATTCATACATATATGAATTTAACCTAATATCAGATAACATCAACAACATGAAATGTATAGCTCATAACACAGAATTTTGGTAACCCAGAAACCTAGATAGGTAAAACTGGGGTGGGGATGACACCCACAAAATCTTCACTACTACAGCAATAAAGTGTGCTTGTTAGGGCTACAAGAGTTTGATTGCAACATGCAATCTACCTGGTTAAAGGTCTGTTCGGTTAAGAACTAAAGATCATTTGAATCTACCTTGTTAAAGGATTTCAACTTACAGTAAAGTAAGCACTCGGCTAAGAGATTTAAAACGGTTTGCTAGAACCACTCTGTTAAGAGATTTCACCTGATACACTTGTTAGAATGTTTCAAGTAGTGATCCTTTGTTATGCACTCAGATGCTAATGACGGATCTTCTCTTTCCAATACCTTCTGTGATCTCACAATCTGATGTCTTTACTCTGCTTTTCACTGCTCTATCATTCTGCTTGATCTAGGCTTCTTCTCAAACTGACTTAATGTTCATCTCTCAAGAACAACAACCCTTCTCTTCCAAACTGTATATATCTCTCACAGACTTATTTTCTAGGGTTAGAAGCAATCTTATATGTCTTTATGGATCTGGCAGCGAGATCTAGATCAACGATCAAGATCTAATTTATGCTTCCAATGCATTCTAATTTCCTGATTGGCTCCATGCCATGCATAGTATAAAATAATTAAATGCGTACAAATGTCAGCCCAAATCTCATACAAGTCGGCCTAAAAATTTTACATCAAAGTTTGAATCAATCCTGACATGTATGCAAAAATTGTTCTGCTCGGCACTTAACATCTCTGGCGCTCAGCACTTAATATTCTACTCGGCTCGGCATGATGTAACTCGGAAACCTAAAACTTGCTCGGCCTTTAATGTCTAGCTCGGCCACAGTGATAACCAACTAAAACTGCCTAAGTAAATGACTAAGTGTTGGTCACTAATCATCAACAAAACTTAGGGATTAACAATATCAACTACATCAGTATTTACATATGAGAACATCTTATGTAGATATTTTCAAAGGGGAATATATCATTTTATATTTTGAGATGCAAAATGCTAATTGGATTTTTAAATTGAGTCTATCTTCTCACAAAATAAGCATAAATTGAATCTCAATCTCAAGTATTGGTCTCAATCTGGTGCTTTCTTGCTCCCTTATCAGTTGGACCACTGTTGTTTTTAGTCTTTGTTATGATATATATATATATATATATATATATAATTGAATATCTACAATAGCCTGCCATACAAAATGACCAAAAACATTAATGAGTTGCGGGAGAATTAATTCTGCCAAACACTCAGAGAAACATCCAGAGAAATTTGACGCAATCTGGCAACTAGTTGAGGTGATTCTTCATTGTGAAGAGGATGATCAAACACATCATGTAGTAACACAATAATATTATTGATTGCATAAAAATAAATCATTTTTTTTTTCAGCCTAATGTCTGTTTTTATTACCGATGAGAAGGACATCTTATCAGAGATTTCCCTATAGAAGGAACAAAATGAATCAGCCCAAAGTTTCTATTCAGGCTAGTCAAAACAATACACTAGTCAATCTATGCCTAAATATTCAACCCTTGTCTAAAGCTTGAGTAACGTTGTTGCTGATACACATAATAAGGACACCTCACCATACAAAGACGTTATGGAGGAAAGGTGGAAAGTAGTTAGAAAAAGGAAGGAACAATCTGAGCCAACAATAAGGCATAGTGTATATTCTGATCAAAGATTGCTATTGCTACCAATTGCTATGAAGCATTGCCACATCAAGAAGATTTTTCCATCTCCTCTTTTCCATGAATTTCATAATTATATCTTGGAACGTAAGGGGGATATCTCTTCCCCATCGCAAATATAGAGTAAAAGATATAATAGCCAATTGAAATTCTGATATTGCATGTATCCAATTAGCTAATCTTAATGGTATCCATATTTCTTCTTCTCTATTCAATGTATGGAGAGATGCCTCATTTCTTCATACATCACATATAAAAGGCAAGGGGCTATCATGCCAGTCATTATTGTCATTGTGATTCATTTATGAACCAGGACCACTATCATCTGCGTGATGTATGTTTGAGCTACCCACTATGTATGTGATGTATGGTAAAGCTATGCATCTTGTGTACTTGTGATGTGTATGAACTAGCGTTTTGTATATGTTATGGATGCTCAAGATAATCACATGTGTATTTTTTATATTACCAATGTGCATGTGTATAATTTGGTACAACAAATGATTGGTAATGATGGGTATGAAACCAACACTTGATGGTAATGCATACTTTTATTGAGGTAGGACTAAGTTAATATATCACACTTAATCAATAGTTAAAAATTAAAAAGAGATTAGAGATCTCATCAAGAAGAAAGAATAAACTCTCTCTGAGTGTGAATTATGTAGTCTCTTACTTTCCAGGAGAGGATATGTAGGAAGGGTCATCAGTCTAGGGATAACTAACTAATTATAGAAGCTTAGCACTATCAAGTATAAATGTATATTGTGATATACAGTCACTGCCATCATGGTGAATGAATGAGTTTTAAAATCATTGCTTCTCAATTTAATGGAAAATGCTTGGTTGATTAAGATAATGAGCGATGCTTAAAAGTTATTATAATAGTTAAAAGCTAAAATTCAATCATTCCATATTTTTTTTCAAAATTCAAGACAAGTCTATAGAATTTGAACAACATTTAACTGATTTTTTTTATTTTTTTTTATAAATGATGCTAAATTTTAATCTAGAATACTTTAGTTGAAGATGGACTTATATATTACAATTTTAATACAATAATTATCAATTCATTTATTATTTTAATAAATTAATTACCTCACCTGAAATTGAATATTAGGATCTTCATTCTTATAATTTCTCTTGCAAAACAAGTTCGAATATTCAAATATTTCAATGACAGTTAAAAAAGTCCCTGTTGAAACCCATCTAGATGTTGTTGAGAAACTTCTGTCCAATGGATTCAACCATCTTCAGGTTAAGGAGGACTACATAGTTCCTCCCAATGAACGCCCCCAAATGGCAGAGGTTTCTCATTCTTATAGAATTCCAGTAATAGACCTCAAAGATTTGGATGGTCCTGCTAGAAAATCAGTGGTAAATGAGATCAAGCGTGCATGTGAGGAGGGTGGTTTTTTCCAGGTAAAGTATTTATTTGTTTTCCTCTTTTCCCTTAATCAAACTTTATCTGGTTCTGCTTCAATTTGTTAAAAAGATGTTGTGAAACACCCAGATTGTGAACCATGGGGTGCCAGAGACTCTGATGAAAAGCATGATGGATGTTGCCAAATAATTCTTTGAAATGCCCGCAGAAGACAGAGCATGCCTCTATTTAGATGACCCAAGATAATTGATTAGGATTTCTACAAGTTTAAAAAGCACCAAAGACAAATTCCTTAACTGGAAGGATTATCTAACACAACCATGTCATCCTCTGGAGGAATACATACATGCATGGCCTCAAAAACCTGTAGCTTACAGGTAATAATTTAAAAAAAAAACCCAAATAAAAGAAAAAAATTCTCAACGATTTTCAAAGAAGAAGCATAAGTGTTTTTTTTTTGTTTTTTTTGGGTATTACAGAGAGATTGCAGGGGAGTATGCCAAGGAAGTAAGAGTCCTCACTTTAAGGCTCTTGGCTGCAATTTTTGAAGCTATGGGATAGGATTCAGATTATCTAAATAGTGTCTTTAAGAAGCATAGACAGATTATGAACATAAATTACTATCCACCATGCCCAAATCTTGATCTCACCCTTGGCATAGCACCTCATTCAGATACAATAGGTATCATTGTACTAATGACAGGACTTGTTAGCGGCCTACAAGTGCTTAGAGATGGAAAATGGGTTGCAGTAGAATCCACACCCAATGCCTTTGTGGTGAACTTGGGTGATCAGCTGCAGTTTTACTAAAAGAGGGGTAAAAATTTTATTGAATACCAAAAAGTACAGAATAACAGAGGAAACAAAGAGCACTAAAGAGCTTTATCTTGGTCAACAAGTTGAGCTAGCTTATGAGATAAATCAGGGGGAAGCATCCTATGATCAACAATATTCCAATCCAGTGCGTGCTCGGAAGCCCATTTAGCCAAGCAATCAGCCACACCATTCCACTCTCGAGGGATATGCATAAAAGACACAGATTCCAAAGAATTGCATAACTAAATGATCTGTTGAATAACCAGAGCCAAATGCCAATCCACATCCACAAGGTTCCATCTATTCAATAAATTCACTACCACCTGTGAGTCTGTCTCATAGGTAATTCTTGTCCATCCATGTTGACAACACTGTTCCACTGCAACCAAGATAGCAAGGGCTTCCATGAGGTTATTTGTATGGTAACCCTTATAGATAGAGAACAAAAACTGAACATCACCAGAGCTATCACGCCCAACTCCCCCAATGCCAGCCAGTCTAGGATTTCCCCGAGAAGAACCATCAGTGTTGATTTTAAGAACTCCAGATTGAGGAGGAGTCCAATGCCCCTCATGATTAACACGCTGAGAGCGCTGCCTGGCTCTATTCCCAGTGCGTCTGTGGGGAAGAGAGAGGGTGCCGCCCTGAAGAGGAAAGGAAAGGCGTGAGTATATACCAACATCTCCAGGGTCCAAACCTCCACAAAAGTCACATTTTGCCAGGAGTGTTTCATGAAGAGAATGAAAAGAGGGGAAAAGCCCTTTTTTTATTAAGAGTATTTAGTACAGAGAAAGAGCGCCAAAAATGGGCGCCAAAAATTGGAGAGTTTGAGACCATACAGATCGCATTAATTGCATCAACTACCAGTGAACGACTTCCATATAGAGCCAGTAATTACATTGACACACCCCCTTAATTTTGACTCTATCTAAATTACAAGATTTCTAGAACTAATAATTCCTAATTGTTGTTTATGAAAATAAAAAATTGCTTTTGTCAATGGTTTTGTGAATATGTCTGCCAATTGGTCTTTAAACTTACAAAACTATAAACTAATTTCTCCATTACTGACTAGCTCCTTGTTGAAGTGATTACGGGTGTCAATATGCTTGCTCTTCTGATGAAAAACTAGATTTTTGGAAAGTGCTATTGCTGAGCTGTTGTCACAAAATATGGTGATTAGTTCCTTCTTTGTTTCTGGCTCGATGTCATTGATTAATCTCTTCATCCATAATGCTTGACACGTTGTTGATGTAGTTGCAACATTTTCTTCTTCTGCAGATGAAATGGTGACTATGGGCTGCTTCTTGGATGCCCATGAGACTACACCAGTACCCAAACAAAATGCATAACCTAATGTGCTTCTTCTGTCATCTACACTTCTAGCAAAGTCACTATCTGTGAATCCAACTAGCTGGTTGTCTCAATAACCTATATACAAAATTCCACGTTGCACTGTTCCAACAATATATCTCAGTATTCTTTTTCCAACTTTCCAATGAGATGTCTTTGGTGATTCCATGAACCTAGAGAGAAGGCTGACAAGAAACATGATGTTCGACCTTGTTGTTGTCAAATACATTAGACTGCCAACCAATTGCTTGTATAAAGTGGGATTTACTGGTGCCCCTTCATCATTTTTGCTCAATTTGGTACTTGGAACAATAGGGGTACTAATTGCCTTGCAATTACCAATCATTTGTTGCACCGAATTATATTACCAATCATTTGTTGTACCAAATTATATTATGGATGCTCAAGATAATCACATGTGTGTATTTTTTATATTACTAATGTGCATGTATATAATTTGGTACAACAAATGAATGGTAATGATGTGTATGGAACCAACACTTGATGGTAATGCATACTTTTATTGAGATAGGACTAAGTTACTATATCACACTTAATCAATAGTAAAAAAATTAAAAGAGATCAGAGATCTCATTAAGAGGAGAGAATAAACTCTCTCTGAGTGTGAACTATGTAGCCTATAACCCTATTTATGGAAGCCTAGAACTATCAAGTATAAATGTATATTGTGATATAGAGTCATTGCCATCATGGTGAATGAATGAGTTTTAAAATCATTGCTTCTAAATTAAATGGAAAATGTTTGATTGATTAAGTTAATAATGGATGTTTAAAAAAAAATTGTAGTGGTCAAAGGACTGATTTTATGCTATTATAATAGTTAAAAGCTAAAATATAATCATTTCATATAATTTTTCAAAATTTAAGACAAGCCTATAGAATTTAAACAACATCTAACTGTTTTTATTTTATTTTTATAAATAATGCTAAATTTTAATCTAGAATACTTTAGTTGAAGATAGACTTATATATTACAATTTTAATACAATAATTATCAATTCAGATATTATTTTAATAAATTAATTACCACCTGAAATTGAATATTAGAATCTTCATTCTCATAATTTCTATTGCAAAACAAGAAGTTCTATAATTAGAATATTTCAATGGCAAATAAAAAAAACATTATGAAAAATAAAGTGATAATTTCTATTGCAAAACAAGAAGTTCTATAGTTAGAATATTTCAATGGCAGCTTAAAAAAAAACATTATGAAAAATTAAGTGATTGTATGTATAATTGAGAATAGAAGACACTTCTTACCTTAAAGGTATATACCATAGTAAACCTCAGGTTGTGTAAGCTTTGGATAAGTGCTACTTTATGCTTCTTCAATCATATCAAGATCAATAATTGTTCTGATCTTTTTCACTCTGCTAGGGTTTCATGCGTACGGCGTACTGTCTGTGTTTCCGCTCTAAGCCATCCATCTATCAAACCGCATTTACTGCGGGATCCCTTTTGCATTAGGGTTAGCTTTTATTATGGCTCCGGCCAACTTCGGCCCAGCAGTTACTGTTGGTGCGCGAGTTGAAGATTCGGACAACCATGGTGCTTCCTCTGAACAAACGTCCCCACAAGTTCGTCCCGAAGGTCTTTCACGAGGTAACCCTGATATTGTTCTTAATCCACAGGAATTTGATTATGCTTGTGAATGGTTAGAAAAATATACGTTGATTGGATATTTTGTGGGTCGTACTCCTCCTGAAAGTATCCTCAAGGATTGGGTCAACAAGAGCTGGACCCCGCATGGGGTCCGTCTTGATGGTGTGCAAAACCTTACCAAAGGTTTTTTCCTTTTCCGGTTTGCTAACCCTTCTTAGGCGGAAGCGGTTTTTAACCGTGGACCCTGGACTGTTAGGTCCTCCCTGTTAGTTTTTCAGAAATGGTCTCGAGACTTTACTGTCTCGAACGACAAAAAACTTAGGGTTCCAGTTTGGGTCGAGTTCCCTGGCCTCCCTTTGCCATGCTGGCCGTTTATTGAGTCTATTGCTAAAACCCTCGGCAAAGTCATTGTCATGGAGCATGACAAATTTTT
>MU224641.1:2206-17993 GCA_018584345.1 Thuja plicata
TTAGCAAGGGTGAATGGGTTGAAATGGGTTAGAACCCAGGGTAGAAGTGGTTGAGATAGGTTAGGTTGGGGTTTAAGGGAATATTAATTAAATGAATTAAACTTATTTAATTCATTTAAAAATAGGAATTAATTATTTAAACAATTAAATTGCTTTTTTAATAATTAAGGGGACTATAGCCATTTTAATTAAATTAAATAGGCTAGGGGAATGGGTTATTTTGCAAGTGGGTAATTGATTTAGGGATTTATTTAATTTTTTTATAATTAAATACTATAGCCATGTTTGTATTTGGTTTGATTTAAATGGTTTGAATTGATTTGAATCATATGGCTATAATAGTTAATATAATTTAGTGATAAAAATCACCTAGGACATTAAAGTGATTAAAGATTTATGCCGAGCAGTAAAAGGGTCGTTTGGAAATAAATAGGGGTATGATCACACTTAGGGAAAATAGGGTTCATAGTTGGAATAAACCAAATTTAGGTGGTTACATTTTCCCCTCTTTGAATTGATGTGCGAGCAGCGTATTGATTCAAAGAAAGTTTTTGATTTTGACTTCAGAAAGATTGAGAATTTTGTTCTTGGTTGTCGAACAAAATGTTGATGAGATTAGTCTCACACTTGATAGAACTAAACTGATAGAATTGATTTTTAACTTGGTTGTCATCCAAAGATCAATAAAAGATTTTAAAGATACCAATTCTAAACTTGGTTGTTGTCCAAAGATTGATAATACTGATTCTGAACTTGGTTGTCGTCCAAAAAGCCAGAATGAAGCTACCAGGAGCTTTAATAAAAATCTTTTAAAATGAGGAAACATAAGATATCCAGCTCATGAGAACCAAAGCTTTCTATCCAACAGTTCCAACTTTAGTCAAGGAAACTATTATGCCCCTAGTTTGTTTGATAACGAAGTCATTTTGATGCTATTTTGAGAAAAAAATTAATTGATGATAGTGTGATCATGCCCCCTCGGGAATGAAATTGAAGGAAAAGAATAAAATCCCTCAGTTGAAAGAATGTATCACTTGCAGGAAGCGGTTAGGACAAGAAAGAATAGAGTAGAAGAAGTGAAAAAGATGGCGTGTTTTAAAAATAAACACAAAAGTACCAAGTTAATTACGTGAAAATATGAGTGATAAGACTGATAAAATGATTTTAGACCAAGATTTATGATAAAATGTGCAGTATTGATAGTTTTGCGGAACAAATGAAGCAAATTTGCAATTTTGGAAATTGCTGTAAGAATGGTACTGGGTTGCTGAAAATATCTTATGTACCTTCGATATGGTTCCTGATTGATTAGAAAGAGAACAAAAATGTAGTTGTAGTTGTTTGGGAGGAGTTTCAAAACTCCTAAATGGCTTAAAGACCAATATAAGCCTCCAAAATTACCATTTCACTATTCATTTTCAATTTCATCTATAGTAATTCAGAGAGCTCTGTAGAGAAGATGGTAGTCCCTATGAGGAAGCATTGTTTTGAGATGAGCCAGTGACATTAGTGCCCAGTCGACTACCCACCACCAATAAGTGCTTGACAAACTACCTTGTGAATTTTGCAAATTTCAATTTTATACATTTTGTGGCTTTTACAGCCCTTTGAATTTTGAATCACATCTGGGATTCTGGATCGCAACCTGCGAATCTCGTGTTGCATCTGATTTTTCCTAGATCACATCTAGTTTTTCTGGATTCCTGTGTCGCATCTAGGATACCCTGAATTGCATCTGTTTTCATTATTTTTGTCATGTTTTTAGTGAAAACTCATCAGTGTGTCACACCTTGTTTTCTTAGGGTCACACCTCGCATTTAGGATTGCATCTCGTATTTCAGGGATCACATCCTGTAAACTCCATCGCATCCTGTATTTCCAAGATCGCATCTGGAAAAATGGATCGTACCCTTCTATTTTAGAATCATATCTGGTTAGGAGACTTAGAATTTTAATCTTTCAGACCTGTTTGCGTGCTCTGAACTTGGAATCACTTAGCTGATTAGGAGTCTGCACCTTTGTAGATAAGATGCTGATGTATTGTCATTTTTGTCCAAAATAGGCTGAGTTTGAGGTAGTTGCATTCCATGACACTTACCCTAGTCGTGTGCTTGCACTGTCTGGATGACTCTCAGATGATGAGCAGTCTGCTGTGATCTAATGCAGATTGCATTCGTTGATGGGTTTACGTGAGATCAGGGTAAACCATGGGTTGTTGACTTCTCTTGCCGAGAGATAGCACTCAGAGCACAACACCTTTCATTTGCTGAATGGGGAGATCATAGTGACTCTAGAGGATGTCTAACAGATACTTCAGGTGCTGATGATCAGGCATGAGGTATGATTGCTACGGTAGATTTTTCCAGGATGATACCATTGACTAGAGATATCTATCGTGGGACTACATGGTCGATCATTACAATCATTTACCTATTTATTTAGAAGGTCTAGTAGGCGGCATCCTGATGCCAGATAGAGGCCAGCATGAATTTACGGTCAGCTGGGTAGATATGATAGAGCAGATGGTTACCCACCATCGGAGATTTTCATGGGGCAGTTGTATCTTAGCCCACATGTACAAAGAGCTGCATGAGATAGTATACCACTATACTCATAGCATGATCGTAGGCATTCTTATTCTCCATATCTGGGCCTGGGAGCACATCCCTGTAACATGACCGATTGTAGAAAGATAGAGGGCTCCAGAGCAACCTTATGTTTATATGTATGTAGGTCTTCTTTAGCAGCCCCATCTGGGCAAGGTCGAGTGTTGGCGCCACCTGTTTGATGATATGACAGAGGTTGTGTGGCGGCCATATTTAGATTGTGAGGTGTGGACCTCAGATGCCTGGCAGGTTCCTTACTTATGTTAGAGCCGATATATCATTGGCAGGACTAGATATATTATAGAGCAGTTCGTGATCACCAGAGTGCTGAGGTAGTATGGTCGTTGCTAGGGTAGGACAAAGGACATTACTATATATGCCTAGACTAGAGATGAGACACCATTATGGGGGGCATAGTTACAGTATGAGATAGCTCACCAGGAGATCCATGACATGGTGGCAGTAGACTGGGATCTCCGTCCTGATGTAGCTAAGGTAGGTGTGTCAGATGGATATGTTGCTAAGAGGCTTTAGTTCCCCTTTCCATGGTTCATTGTTCCTGAGGAGATCATTCCTTGCATAGAGGATCCCTTAGACTATGATCTTGATGATTGACTAGCTAGGGGTAGGGGAGGAGCGCAGAGAGACAGGGCTCCTGGAAGACATGGAGGTCATGATGGTGGAAAAGATGGTAGAGATGTTAGGTGTCCTCCTCCTAATGAAGATCATGATGGAGATGATAGGGGTGGTGGTGGTGAGGTTATTGATACAGGTGGAGCCAGTGGCAGCATGTAGGGTAGGTTCTAGAGGTTCAGATTTGTGGCTCCTTGGAGAGATATTGGCCCTTTTCTTATAGGAGAGCAGCAGCAATAGAGGCGTCAGGGGTCACAGGATAGACCACTAGATAGAGGAAAAGGTAGGTCCCAGGAGTAGGATACATGTAGAGACAAAGATCCTCTATCTAGATGTGAGTAGGAGAGGGAGCAGCTCCAAGCTAGGATTACAACATTGGAGGCCCGAGTTACTACTCTCGATGCCTTACTGGTGGACAGGGATATACAACTTGAGTAGCTAAGAGAAGAGAGGGATAGGCAGGGTGAGATTCTCAGAACTGAGAGAGATGCACATGCCCGGACAGCGGTTCATAAGGGGTAGAGGGCTACTTATTATTATGCCTTGTATCATGCAGCAATGCCTGAGGGCCAGAGAGCTCCTTCTTTTTCTTGAGTGACTCAGAAGTCAGAGGGGTCCATGCCACCTCCAGTGGCTCCTTTTGTACCACCTCCTCCTCCTCCTGATCAAGGAGAGGGGGTGAGGAAGATTTGATATTTGTATCATTTATATGTATATCTTTGACGTCACATTTGTATATTTGGATACTGCTGAGATCCTTCTATTGTACATGACATTCATACATGTATATCTGATTTATTTTGGCTCACTGATACTCAGATACTCTTTATGCATACTGTTCCATATGTTGATATGTACCATGTTATGATGATATATATATCGGATGCCGCTTCCTGATTCTGACATATTTCATGAGTTCCCTTTGCTTTCATAGATGTGATAAATGTATCTTGCACATGTGATGATATCTTGGTCTCTTTGATGAGTTAGAATTAGATGATGACATCATTTAATGTATGTGTTGAGTCATGATACTGGTATAAATATGTTTTAAATGATACTCATGTGAAAATGCAAATGTATGTTTCTTTTGATTTTCCTTTTCATGCAATATATATGTATGGATACACTTTAGGATGAAAAGTAAAAATGCAATACATGGATGCTTTATTTTTGTATTTTTCTGTTGCTTCTTTTATGAATGCAAAATGTATGCTATGGATGTGCAATGATATTTGATATCAGTAACATTGATGATGTTATTAACTTGGTTTTTAGAAGAAGATAGAAAGCATTTTTGAGCACAAAAAGTTTTTATGCGTTGATGTATTATGCAATCTCTAAATGCAGCTATATGCGGACTTTTAGGACTTTGTCATTGGTATGAAAATGTATAGCTTTTTATCATCATTGGGCATTGTTTGGAATGGATACCACATAATAGTACAACCATCACTAATACCCACTAATATTATGAAAGTATGAATACTATGTTTTATTGAAGTGTCAGAAATAGACTTAGGCATCAAGGCATAGAAGCCAGGATAACAAAATAGTCACCTTCCTTTTAATATAATAGATTCTGATTAAGGCAAGATATTGGACCCGCAATGACCTTGAAAATTCATATCCTTGGGTACATTATGATTCGTATACCTTAGTGAGAACCTGGATTAGAAAATAGACAAGGAAATTGTTTCAACCTCCCCATAGTTTACACAACAAAGATTGAGATATATGCGGCTATCCACCCATAGTGGCAGCTCTTACCATAAACATCCAAGTTAAGTGAAATTTATATGATCATTTGGAACAATCACCATATGCAAAAAATCAAGAAAAAATTATGCCCCAATCCTTGTGACTCTTTGTCTTTGCGCAAACATCATTGAGTAACTAAGAAGACATAACAAATCATCAATTGAGAATCAATCAAATAAAATTTATAATTACTTAGATGCCCATAGTTGAAAACATCATCAGGACATTTAAAGAATCATAATCAAACCAATAGAAAACTGTGTGTTTAGATAGTACTTTTTCATTCATATGTCAAACACAATAGAGATTCATCAATCAGAAAATTGGAATATAAGCAATATGGTGTTTTGTGTTTGTGCATTGATAGGATAATTCATTTGGGTTTGCGATCCAATATAGCCTTGTAGGAATGTTTCCATTGTAAATATCATGTCTGGATATGTGATGTTTTGAAAAGACACCCTTGTTTTGGAAAGTGACATTTGTCTTGCATGCATCAAGAAATATCATGTTTGTGAGGCAAACCATCCTAGAGCAACCTAGCAACCATAACCTACCGTACTAGCAAAGATGCCCCCATTGCAGAATGACTTATTCCTAAGACGTAAATGTAGACAAATCCCAAGTGAGGATAAGATAGCCATTTAGGAAAATGAAGTCAGCGTATGAGCACAGGTAAAATTATGATGGCCTAGTATCAGTAGTGCATTGATAGACAGAGTGCAGAACACAAGTGACACCTGATTGCCAGGTTTTCACCACTTGGAAAGATCTTTCTTTTCTTTTTGCTACCAAGATGCCTATTTTACCAGGTTCTCATCAAGGCACTTTTTCTCTTTTTCAATTTTTTTTTTTCTATTTTTTCTTTTATGAATTATTTTGCAGTATCAAGGTGCCTGTTTACCAGGTTTTCACCAAAGATACCTTTCTTCAGGACTTTTTCCACTATTTTTGGATTTCTTCAGGATCAATTTTCTGAATGTTTTTGGTATTTTGCAAGAACTTTTTGCTGTACAGGCTCTGCTAGAAAAACATCAAGCGTAGAACTGCTTCAAATGTATAGTAATTATAGGCTTTGAAAGAACATCTCCCTCTGGTGTAGCTAGTTGATAAGCTCCAGTCACAAAAGTAGCAGTGATAACATATGGTCCTAGCTAGTTAGGTTCAAATTTTCCTTTCTGCTCCCTGTTTGGCTAGTTCTTAGGATTCTCCTTGAGGATGAGATCTCCTACTTCAAATTTGCATGGTTTGACCTTCTTGTTGTAGCCTTGGGACATGCATTCTTTATACAATTTGAGGTGATCAAACGCCTATTGTCTGTGCTCATCTAGTAGGTCCAGAGAATTCACCCTATCTATGTGGTACTACTCATCAGTAACCAGACCTTGTAAAGATATTTGCAAAGATGGTATTTCAACCTCAATAGGTAGTACTACTTCAGTGCCATAGACTAGAGAAAATGACGTAGCTCCAGTTGGTGTTCTTATGCTTGTTCTGTAGGCCCATAGTGCCAGATTTAGCTGTAGATGCCAGTCTCTACCAAACTTACTCACAGTTTGGTGTAAGATCTTGAGAATGTTTTTTTTCGATGCCTCAGCTTGTCCATTACCTTGAGGGTAATATATTGAGGAGCAATGTTGAGTGATATGGAACTATTCACATAGGTCATCAATGTCTTGATTTTTAAATTGGCCCCCATTGTCTGTTACAATTGAAGAGGGTATCCCATATCTATAAATAATATAGTTCAGAATGAACATAGCCACCTGTTTGCCAGTGGCTTTGATTAGTGGCACGACTTTGACCCACTTTGTGAAATACTTAGTGGCTGTAATGATGAATTTGTTTCCATTTGAAGAGTTGGGATATATTTGTCCAACCAAGTCAAAGGCCCATTGCTGAAATGGCCAATGTGTTATGAAAGGTATAAGATCTCTAGCAGGAGCATGGATAAGGTTTCCATGTGTCTGGAATTTAAGACATGCTTTTGAAAATTGAATAGCATCTTTCTCCATCATAGGCCAGTAATAGCCTACTCTAAGCAGTTTCTTGGCTAATGAAAAGTCGTTCGAGTGTGATCCACATACACCTTCGTGGACTTCTTGTAATGCTAGATCATACTCTTTAAGTTCTAAACACTGAAGAAGTGTACCATCAAGACCGCATCAATATAAGTTGTTAGTTATGAGGACGTAACACAATGCTGTCCTAATCAAGGATCTTTTCTCATTCCTGGATAGATTGGCGGGAATGGTTTGGTCAGAAAGGTAAGCAACAATATTGGCATACCAAGGTTGGTCTGGGGTATTCAAAGCACATATTACCTGGTATTTAGGGGTATTAAAGGAAAGATAGGATATTTCTTCCACCAAGAAGTCATAGCAGAATTGATGTTCTTCTAGTTGTAACATGGAGGCCAAGGTAGCCATAGCGTCCACAGCTTTGTTCTCTGATCGTGGTATCTTCTGGAAGGTGACGAAGACAAAGTACTTCTTTAGGTCATCAACTAATTGCTTGTAGGGCATCAAATTCTCATCTTTTTTTTGATACTCCCCATTGACTTGATTGATAATTAGTTGGGAGTCACCATACACATGTAACTCTATGATCTTCCATTCTATAGCTAGCTTGAGGCCGTTGACCAATGCTTCATATTCTGAGATATTGTTGGTGCATGGAAACATCAATTTGTAAAATTTGGGAATCTTGTATCCTTGAGGAGTTATAAATAGGACCCTGACTCCAGAGCCTTGTTAAGTGAATGAACCACCAAAGTACATCTTCCATGGATATTCAGTGAGATGCATGATTGTTTCATCAGGGAATTCAATTAGTAAGGGTTCATCATTCTTGAGTGGTGAATCAACCAATTGATCTGTAAGGACCTGTCCTTTGATATCTCTCCATTCTAAATATTTAATGTCAAACTCACTTAGAATCAGGACCCATTTGGCCAAGCATCCTGTTAATGCTATTCTGCTCAAAAGATACTTTAGAGGATCAATCATAGAAATGAGCTTCACTGTATGAGAGAGCATGTAGTGCCTTAATTTTTGTGATGCGAAGACGACTGCTAAGCATGATTTTTCAATGATACTATAATTGAGCTCATAGGTGACCAGTGTTCTACTACTATAGTAGATAGCTCTTTCTTTCTTTGTTTCATCTTCTTGTGCTAGCAATACTCCTAGGGATGTAGCTGTAGCTGAAATGTATAGGAGTAGGGGCTTTCCATGAATAGGCACCATAAGGATAGGAGGAGTTGTCAAATATCATTTCAATTTTTTGAAGTTTTCTTCACAGTGTTCATCCCATTTGAAGGTAACCCCTTTATGTAGTATCTTAGTAAAGGGTTGTACCCTATCTACAAGTTGGGACATGAACCTCTTGATGGACTAGAGTCGCCCTTGTAGTGTCCTCATTTGATTGATGTTTCATGGAGGAGTCATCTCTAGAACATACTTCACCTTTTTAGGGTCTACCTCAATTCCTTTCATGGATACTATGAATCCTAAGAGCTTCCCTAATTGGACCCCAAAGGCACATTTATTATGATTGAGCTTGAGTTGGAACTATTCCATCTGATCAAAGATCTTTTGCAGGTCAGAAATGTGAGTACCTCTCTCTTTGGATTTAGCTAATGTGTCATCTACATAGTCCTCCATGTTCTTGTGCATCATGTCATGGAATATTATTGTCATGGCTTTTGATACATTGCGCCGACATTCTTTAAAGCGAAAGGCATGACATTCTAGCAAAAGGTTCCCCATGTGCATGTGAATGCAGTTTTCTCTAGATCCTCAGAGGCAATTTTGATTTGATTATAGCCCAAGAATCCATCCATTAATGAATACATATGAAATCCCGCTGTAAGGTCTATGATCATGTCAATGTTTGGTAGAGGGAAGTCATCCTTCAGACATGCTTTGTTTAGGTCTTTGAAGTCTGTACAAATCTTGATAGATTTATCAGATTTAGAAACGGGGACCACATTGGAGATCCACCCTACATAGGAAATGACTTGAATAAATCCAGCTTTCAACAACTTTTCTAGCTCTGCTTTTACCAATAATGCAACATGAGGATCCATTTTCCTAAGTTTTTGTTTTACGGGCTTGATCCTGGGAGCTATAGATAAGTGCTGCATGATGAGATTAGGATCTATCCCTGGCATATCAGTATAAGACCATGCAAAGTTAATCTTCTTCTCTTTCAGGAACTCTATGAACTGTACCTTCTCCTCTTCTGATAAAGATTGTGTAAGATGAACTATTTGAGGATTTTCAACAGTGCCCAAGTTTACTGGCTATGTTGGTTCAATCAGTACCAAAGATCTTTCCTGAAAGTGTTCAAGGAGGATATCGATAGTCTCATCCTTTGGTGCCTCAAAGAGGTTTTCACCATTGGATACATCTTTTTTCTTTACTATTTTGGGATCTGATACTGCCAAAGAGTGGTTTTCACCACCAGTCCACTTTTTCTTTTTATTTTTCAGTTTTTGACTAAGAAACCTAATATCCTCCTGTGACATGTTTTTGCTCCTTGCATTGGTGGAAGAAGGGTAAGGTTCACAAGCATTGAGATAACAAGCTATGGTGTGGTCATTGGGAAAGTCAAGGATAGGAATAGGATCTTTTTCAGTCCAATCAATTAGGTTTAGAAGTACCAATGTTAGGGAATCAGACTCTCAAAAGGACAGCATCGTGTTAGCATCAAGACCATTAACTAACATGACATGATCTGTTAAGTTAATTTCTTCAATATTGAGATCAATAAGAGTGAGATCATCATTAAAAGAGTTGTTGTTAGTTATATGCGAACCAAACTCTAGTGACTCATCAGTAGAAATCTCATCATCATCTCTCCGTAAAAGGAGGCTTCTTGCTTGTGGCCAATGAAATTATTCTAGACTTATGTATTCACTAGTGTCTCCATCAATGATTGGGGTAATGAACTCTTCTGCTTTAGGAGGATTAGTATCATTGGGAGGAGTTTCAGATTGTTTAGTAGGAGCTAAAGGGGCTGCAAACATGTGAATTGTATCAATTTCAATATCTTCAGAGGTGATAGATAGACAATCCCATTCATAGTCATGAGAGTCTGTGACATCATCATCGGACCTGTTTAAGTATTCAATAATGGTTATCTGATGTACTTGGTTAGCTTCTTGTAGATCAAAGTGGGGTAGATCAAGGACATGTGAAATTGTGACTGATTTCCCCCAGTTAGGATGTAAATTCTGTGGTCGGGGTGTCTCTTGAGTAATTGTTGCTATGGTGTCTCCTACCTCTTGAATGGGAGGTTGTGCTAGTAAAGGGGTGTGAAGATCCCGTGGTACCTCAAAGCTGGGTACATAGTGTTCTCCTTGGTAGTTGGGGTCCTGTGTGCCAACATGCAACAATCTTTCATAGGACCACTACTCTAATTCATCTGTTTCATCACTCCCTTTATCTAAGTGTGGGCTTTCTTTTGAAGCGGGTTTATCAGTTTTAGCATTAAAACCCAATCCTATTTTATCTCTAGTATTCTTGAACTCCATGGGTATAGGTTCAATAAGCCCTTGTCCTGTGTCATTTAGAGGTCCCTTTCCTTTGTAACCCATTTGTGTGAGGAAATCATACCCCTTTATATACTATTCTGGGGATATTTTCACATGTTTGACCTCAGATTCCACCGGTTCTCCTTTGTAAAGCTAGTCTAAGATTGCCTATTCTTCTATGTTATCTGAAGAAGATGTGGATGCCTTTACCATGCCAGTTGCTTTGTGTACTTCTGGCTCCTTGGATACTATATGTGTGAATGTTGATGAAGGTTTTCCATAGGATCTTGGTGACACCGGAAGTTCTGTCAGTGAGGGAGTTTGGTCTAGCTTGTACTCTCCCATACCTGTTTCTTCAAGTTTGAAGGTTTTGATAAAAATCTTCATAAACATGTCCTTGGTAGTTTCAACAGCCACAACATCCATAGCCTCCTTGTTGTGTGGGATCATGCTACCTACTTTGATATTGTTACAAGTGTAGTTAGCGTCTGCAGGAATCGTCACTTCCACCCCATTATGTGGGAATTTTATGCATTGGTGGTAAGTGGATGGTACAGATTGCATCTCGTGAATCCATGGTCTCCCTAATAGGATATTGTAGGCCAATGGTAAATCCAAAACTTGACACATGACGTTCCTCTTAATCGGTCTGACTCTGATAGGTAGAACAATAAGACCTTGAGAGGATCTTTCTTCCTCGTCATAAGCTTTGATGGTTATCTTGCTTCTAGAGTCAATTGTTTGTTCTGAGAGACCTAGTCTCTTGATTAGATCTAGTGTACAAATATTCAATCTTGTGCCTCTATCTATCAACACATGTCTAACACAGGATTTATGAATAAGGACTTCAATATGGAGAGGTTGATTATGTGGATGTGTCAATGACTTATCATCCTCTTCAGAAAAGGAGAGGTAGTGTGGTGCTGAGATGTGATTGACCATCGCTTGGAACTTGTCTATATCAATATCTTTTGGAATAGTAGCAGTGTGTAGAGATTGTTCTAGGATTTCCCTATGTACTATAGATATTTTGAGCAACTCAAAAATGGAAATTATGGCAGAGGTTTGTTGCAATTTGTCTATCAAGTCATATTTTGCTCCAAGAATAGTGACCATGTGTTTTGCTGCTGGTTTAGGAATAGTTACAATAGGAACCTTGGATGTTGATGTTGATGTCAGTTTTGGTAGTCCTTTGATTGTAACCTATGCTTGGCTTTGTGTTATAGCATTTGAGTAGAATGAGACACCTTTGATTGTGACTACATTGATGGATTCAGTTTTAGTGTCAAGCATATTAATCACATTATCATTTTTGGAATAGGTGTAATTTACCTCATTACTCTTCCCTTTAGATGTCTCTCCTTGATTGTAATTAGGAAAGGGTTTGTTGAATGTTGTATGATCTTCATTGGTGGTATGTCTGTCTACTTTGATCTTACCTCCTTTGATGAGGTCTTGGATGACATGCTTGAGTTTGAGGCAATTATTAGTCTTGTGTCCCTTTTTTTTGTGAAAGACACAATAGGAATTATCATCCCACCACCTGGGTTTGACCATTGGTTTCCATGGTTTAGAATCAAGAATTGTAAGAACTTTGTTATCCAACAGTGTTTTTAGAACAGTCTCAAGAGGCTCTCCCAAAGGAGTGAATGTTCTTTGGGGTTTTGAAGTCCACGTTCGTCCCTTGTTATTATCATTGTTTGCTTTGGGTATGGGAGGTGTTACCTTAGCATCTTTTCTTGCTTGCATGCCATTAGTTAGATTGAATACCTCAGGTTTAGGATTAATGTTAGAGGCATCAACCACTCCATCATTAACAACATTCTTATTTTGTTTCCACCATTTAGGCTTGGAGTTGGAGTTGTTGGTCTTGTTTTCATTTTGGAGGGTGATCTCTCCCCTTTTGACCATTACTTCCTCAATACAAAGGTCATTTTTAATCATTCTGTTGAAACTAGGAGAGTCTTGCATTTGTAGAGAATAGTTCAATTCAGGCACCAGATTATTAACAAAGATTTCCATCTTCTATATTTCAGGAATGGCCCTTGAATATCATGCAAAAATCTTCCTCCATCTTTGTAGGAAGTGTGTGAATGATTCTCTAGTTCTCTGTTTGGTGTTACATAGGTCCATCATAGTTAAATCATGTTGGATGTTGAAGGAGTAATGTTGGATAAACCTTTGGATCAACTCCTTGAATGTTTTGACCTTGGGGTTTAGTTTTGAGAACCACTCCGTGGCATTACCTCCTAGACTTCCTGGAAATAGTCACATGAGGTATGTGGGTTTGTGCATGTATTCTATGCTCAAAGCATAGAATTCCCTTACATGGTAGTGTGGGTCAGTTTCTCCTATGTATTTTTCATACTTTGGCCTCGCCACGTTGGGGGGAAATGGGACCATAGTGATACTCTTGTCAAAAGGAAATGGACAAATTGCGTGCAAAGAGTATTGTGTTTTGGGTTTCTCCTTCTCTTTTTTGAGGTTCAAGAGCTCTGTTTGCATTGAATTGAGTTATTTGGTGAGAATAGATATCGGATTTGGTACTTCCTTTTCCTTGAGCTTATCCACATCATAATCTTTGGGTAATTTAACACCTATAGAGACTAGATGGAGGAAGTACTTTTCCTTATCCCCATCAATCATTCTTTCCATTATCTGGTGAAACCTCTTGCTTTGTTTGAGTTTTTCATATTCTTCTTTAGTGATTTCATCCTCACTACTGGATTCAAATAGAGGACGTTCAAACTTGGGTTCTTCTTCTTCATCAGTATCTTTAGGTTTTTGGTGTTTTCCATTGTTATAGTCCTCAAAGGCCTCACTCCATCTACGAGTATCACTATCCATTTGTGGGGAGTCTAGATTGAGAAGGGAACTATGAGAAGCTTCTCCTTGAAAGTGTAGTGTTTTAGGAGGCACTTTTGATCCTTTAGATGTGTACTTGTTGTGTCTCATGTTAACCATGAAGTTGTTCCTCAACTTTGTTAACGTTTCCTAATAGTGCAAGTGAGAGTTTCAGATTGTTCAAGTGGGCTTGTCTAGGTAAAAGTAACTATTTATTGTTGTTGGATGTAAATGATTCTAGCGTCAGAGAGTTAGAATTCCCTAATAGTGAGCTGGGAACCAAGTTGTTGGTAGAAAGTGGGTAGACCACATGTATTGAACTGATCGTTAAAGACTGACTAGGCATGCAAGGTGGACGTTTCAAAAGTGTTTTGAAATTACAATAGGGAGACCAGAAGAGACAACATGAACCAGCTAAAGAATAAAAAGGGTATCCTAATCAAATGAAACTTTCTAAGAAAAAATTCTACAAGTACCCACTATTCTGAATGTGAGCTCCCATATGCGAGCCTCTGAATGATACCAGATGCGATCCTAGAATTTGGATGTGACTGTGTGCTGACTAAATATGATCTAGAATACCAAATGCAATCCTAAATACTGCATGCAACTTGGGAAATCTAGGATGTGATCTTATGATGTCTTTGTCAATTTTGGTTAGTTCTGAAAAGTTCATTTTTGAAGTGTGTGAAGTTGCTTGTTTCCAGATTGCATTAGGAGATGTCATAATGTGTGAAAAACACTTGTACTCCAGGGTTTGAAACTTGTTGATTATTTTGAGGAGCTTATCTTTTTAATGATCTTTTGAACACATCAAATAGTTTTGCATTGTTAGGAGGGTGAAACAAACACTCATTTTTTCCTATTCTCTAGGTGGAGGATGAAAATCTTTGCTCATTGACCTAGGTACACACTCAAATGCTAATCAGAATATAGCCATCACCAAGCACACAATGGCTCTAGTCATGATGTTGTATTAGCCGACTCCAAATGCAAGTGAGGGCACAATATGACAAGTGTCTTGGGGCAATTAATTTTTGCCTTGCAAAAAGATTATCACCCTTTCGGGGATGAATCAAGAATTATTTCAGTTGAAGTTGTTGTAGATTATTGGGTAATCCATTCAAAATTGTCCCCCATAGAATTGCACAAGGCAAAATTTAGGCGTATATCCCTATGAGTACCCAAATATATGTAGTCTCACAAGCAAGATTCAAGAAGCTCCGCTCTACATATACCCAGATATGTTCAAGGAATGATGTCAAAATTCTATGAACAAAATTGGCTCCATCTTTCGAGGCTTTAGCCTACGAGGAAGCAACTATTTATAGTGAGTTGGAAGGGTTGGCGTAAAACATGTCCTCACTTGGGTCGTTCCTGGTGTCATGCCCCAAAATTTGGGCACTTTAAACCTTAATCTAAAGAGCATAAATTTCCTTTAAACATGTAACATTAACGATAGGGGATAAATTCTTTTTACACCTTAACAAATTTCACATATTTAAAAGAATTGAAAGTTTATTCTAAATTTTCAACGACATATAAAGTTATAATCCATAAGATTTACTTTTCCACTATATTTAGTAATCTATCCATAAATTCATTTTGGGATAACCAACATTTCAAATAAAGGTCCAAGTACTTATTTTATTAAAATAAATGAACATACTCTGATTTCAAAAATACAAGAGTTTACATTTTCCAAAACCTTTCAAATTTTACAAGGAAGAAGCTTTGAACAGAAAAAGACTTTGAGGTAGAAATTGCAACCAAGACTCCAAAAATTTGGCTATATTTTTAGAAGCTTTCTATGAACCTTTAAAAATATCAAGGTTGACCATGGAGGCTCACCTCCCAACCTAGGCCTTTGCAAGGCCACCCCCGAGCTAGGGGATCCATAACTGAACCAGGATACATACACACATAACAACTAGGAAACTGAAAAAAATATGAACACAAGAAAATACTCATTTCCCAAGGATATACATAGGTCTCCAAAAGACCTGAAACAAAGGGGTGAAAGAGGACTACCACAAGAGGAGAAATCCAATAATACAAATGCATACACTAGGAATAGGCCACACATGGGCTCAACATTCCTAAGTACCATATCTTAATCTTGTTCCATGGCCACACATGGATTTATGAACAAATTTCTACCCTTCTCTTCCAATCCCCATGGTGGCAACTAGAGTAAATTTACCTTTCTTTCAAAAAACAAGTTATGGCTTCAAGCCTTCCAATATTCTTATGAACCCCAAATTGCTTTGGGCATTCTTGGCATCATGGGCACCCATATACACATGTACATCCCTCCACACATGGGAGACTCTACACTACTTGGGTAGATCACTAACTTTCACCCCATCAAGGTTACCCAACCCTCCCAAGGGTGAATAAGCCT
>MU224641.1:18891-29526 GCA_018584345.1 Thuja plicata
AGTTAGCAATGATTCCCATCCAGAAGAAAATTAATGGGAATGAAGAAATGTTGAAACACTTGCTCACGATGGTAAACACTGGAATGAAGGCTACACTCGAGAATCTGATTTCTCTGAGCAATTGGCTAGAAAGTAATAAAGACAATGCTAATCACCCTGTTTCTTCCCAGCGTTCGGGACCTGGAACTCGCACTAGATCCAAGATGCAGAAGAATGAGGATCTGGATCTCCTGAAGCTGAGAGAGAACGTGATGACAATGAAGACTCAGCTGGTGGATTCTAAAAGCTTTCTGAAATCTTTGCTCTGACTTTGGTGCTGGTGGTCTTTCTTTCTGTTTTCTTTCTAGCAGTTCTTTTGTTTTTTGTCTTCTATGTAATTGTTGCCAAATCTGGGTTTTGACCCACTGTTGATTGTTCCCCTTTTTGGGACAGTCTGTTGCTCTTTGGGCTTTTTTGCCTGTCCTTTCTTTTCTTTGTTAAAGGGTTTCGGGGTTCCCTTCAAAACCTGCTTTTACCATAATCAAAAACTATGCTAATTAGGAAACTCACCTCAAATCCAAGCTATGGTAAATTCAAGGTGGTTTGTGAAGAGCTTCTCCCTCTTCCTCCTTCTCTCAAGTCTTACTCCTACAAATGAATTTTTCTCTAAATGTAGAGAGTGGGTGTGTACCCAAAACTCCCTCTAAGGCCTTCCTTATATAGGCATTCTTCCTAAAATATTAGGACTCATAAATGGAGGGGAGACTCTAATCCATCTACTCTACCCACTTGCCTTCTCCATAAATGGAGTTAAATGCTTGCAAGGAAAGAATGAATGGCTTCACCAAAGTCTTACAACTCTTCAAATTCGCTAGTTCCCAAAATGGTGACTTTAGGGGAGTCATAAATGAGTTTTAAGACTCTTAATGGGCTGAAAATGACCCCTAACCCATAAGGTACCAAGTGGGGTGGTTAATTTTGACCCTAGTTACTCCCCGGGAGTCCAAATGACCCTTCTAAACTCCACCCAAGGTTAACTCTCGAAAATCTAACCTACAAGACTCAATCTAATCTCTCTTGACTCATCCATATCTTCCTTGACTCAATCTCATCTCAATATTATCTTCCTAAACCTTAGGGTAAGCATAGGGACTATACTAGGTAACCCCTGGGTAAAGTTAAGCCTATGCTAGTCACATTCACTAGCCATGTCAACACACAAGGTGCACATGTGTCAAGTAACACAATAATTTCACATGAGCATGACTTATTTACACATTTACTCAATTTAAATAAAATACAATCATACACCATACTTTTATGAATAAAAATACAATACAATGAGGTCCATGTCTATTTTTATAGATAGGGCCTTAGCATCACAGTTTTCACATAGGTCCATTCCTGAATCCCGATTAGTACCATGGTCAATTTTTCCTGCACACTCAATGCACACATCAGTAGGTCCAATAAATCACACATAAAAATAATAGAATACATAATGTAAGTTGAACACACATTCATTCACACCTACATCAAAGATTCATTGAAATTAACAATATCTGCATCTATTCCATATGCATAAACATACTCTTAATAAATCCACATCTTGATTACATCTAACATCCACATACTAATCCAATATACAAAACCATCAAAACTAAGTCCTATAGGAAAATTTGCATCACTTACACATAATATCACAAGGATTTCCTGATTACATAATTAGGCGATGATTACAAGCAAAGGATTCAACAGATCCATAAAGAGATTCACGTGTTCAAATAGTCTAACTATAACAAAATTTGTATCGCTAGGAGAACATATAAATGAGAAATAGTGCTAAGATTATGTCAGACAGGGGTAGGCCTCACATCCTCCCCCTCTAGGCATGAACATCCTCCTAGATTTCATCAAAGAGGTGGGGGAACTATGACCTCATCTATACTGCGTACTCATACCATCAAAACTTACATTAAGAATATTGATCACTATTAATTATTTCATGCAATGAATATCAAATATTCATATTTATACGCATGTTAATTTACTTTGACATTTCTTAACTGATAAGTTATATTTCAAGAAAAATATGATTTTAAGAATGATAATGGTATGTTCTTCGCAACCTACTGCCTTATACATTCTATCCATATTCCATATTGAACATGATAGAGAGCATCACTTCACAACACATGACTAGCATCATAAAACACATATACTAGCCACCACAAGATCATAAGAAATCTCAAACCAAGGTTCACAAATTTCAAATTCAAATCTTAAAAGTTATAAAAATCTAAAAGAAAATAATTGTGAAGAAGAACAATTTTAATAGATAATAGAAAATTTGATGACTAGATGATTACAATAAAACCAAAAAAAGAATTCAAGCTAGCCCTTTATTACTTCCAAGTTCATCAAAGTTGAGAATCAAATTAAATCAAATCACATACACAAAGTGACTAACACTTAGCCACAAGGAGGGAGTAGAAGCTACACGACACCTTGCATCCAAGGTGCGGTAAAGAACATGACCAAACATGTAAAAACATATGTCTCAAGGGTTACATTTTGAAACTAATATTTTATTAGAGGACAATTTAATTAACTAACATAGGCGGTTGACTTACTAGATTACAATTATTAATCTATTGATCCATCAAACAACTAAGTTGTGTGCAATGATCTAGTAAAGCGACATACTAATCTAATAATATTTACATTACAATTTACTTTATTTCATGTATTAATCCTTACTTTGATATCAAGTAAAAGCTATTAAAGTTAATAACTAAATATATATTTTTGATATATATATCCTCTTATTGCCAAAATAATCATTTCACTTTAATCAATAGATTAAATCTAATTAATTGCAACAATAATCAATTCTAATCTTTATTAAATTAATTAACATACTAACTAACTTTAGTAAATTACCCATTTAAATAAAACTAGAAGTCCTAATAACTTTATAGATTTGTTTAATGTAATAAAGTGAAAATTTATTTTATCCATCAATAAATGAATATTTAATTTAAACGTTCACTAAACAAGGCTTTAATTAACTATCTCTATTTAATAAGCCATTAAAACAATGTTTAGAGATTATCCATTAATTCAATTAAAACTAAACTAGGGAAAATATTAATCCAATGAAATGATTTATATATAAAAACCAACTTTCTATTATGTCTATAAATTTAAATCAAATACTACTAATAGACTTACTACATTAAATGTTAGATTCTCCTAGAAACATCCAATTTCTAAGTCAATAATATCCACTAATAAGTTAGATCAAGTAAAAAGACATATGAGCGATGTAATGTTTAATTTACACGCTTGGCTTAATACTAAATGATCTTAATAATAAATTCATAATAAATCCCTTTAAGGTATTGATTAAGGTTCATGATACCCTAAAAGAATATATTAATGCCTCAATTTAAAGTAAATTAAATTTATACTTAGCATATCTAATGTTAAAACCTTGTAACATAATATTAGCTTAAATTAATCCCTTTAAATTAATGCAAAAACTTAACTCAATTATTTAAATAAACACAAATAAAATTAAGTTTCAATAAAGTTATAACGAAATAATCCATTAAGTTCTAACATATATACTCTTTAACTTAAAACTCCTTAAGTCCATACTTAAATGTTTAACAACCTCAGATTACGATAATAACCTAGTTAAACATTTAATTAATTTTATAAACAAACTTAATATTAATGACCTTTCTCTAAAATACTATAGTTAAAACTTTCCAGTGGATTTCTAAAACTAATACGATTTTAACCATATTTTAATAAAAAAAATCATAATAAAATAATTTAACTTAAGGTTAATTTATCTAATTAATGATTTCTCCTAATTTGTTTATATAATAAAAAAAATCAACATTATCAACAAAACATCCAAATAGATTAAGTTTTACATCCAAAAAAATCTAATCTTAAATTGATTAAGACTAACTTTGATACACTTCTAGATAAATCTTTCTAAGAGTCAACTATAGCAACTATACTCAAATTACATTTGAGATCCATTTCCAAATCACATCTAAATAACTTATATAATTTAAGTAGGATAAAATTTAGAAACTTCTAAATTAAGTCAACAATTACAACTATATACCTAAATGTATAAAAGTTAAAATCTAGAAATCAAATCGAAAGATTTTAATCTTATAAAATCCCCCAAATGACTTATCTTTATTTTTAGATATCATCCCTGTAATATGACTATCTTTTTTCTTTCTTTTTATAAAACATGCTGAAGGACTAGGGTTAGGGTTTTGAAACCCCTAGCCCCTAGCGACAGAGGGAGGAAGAAAAAAAAACCAGTCGGCAGCACAATGAGGAGAGACAGTGGTGTCAGTTTGGTAGCCGCAAGTGGCAGCATCACTGGCAGGGCAGAAGCCATGCAAGCAGAGGCTGTTGAGGAGGAGTGGGGCAGAGGAGGATGTGAGGCAAAGCGGCGGGGGAGAGCCTAGCGGCACGCGACTGCTCACACTATGAACCCCATAGTGGGTGCCACTTTGGCGGCACCACTGTGGTGAACACAGTGGGTGCCACGTGGGTTGCAATGGCTCCACTGTGCTCCCCACAGTGGGCATCGCCCCGAGAAAAGCCTGCAGCAGAGGATGGGGTTTCGGCCCCCCAACACAAGATTTTTTAATTTTAATTCTTTTTTTTACTGAAAGTCCGTGTTCATCTCTGACCTTTATTGTTTGAGATAATCTTAGTTGAGTTGAAGAAAATACAGATAAACACAAAATCATTGCTTGAGAAATCGTAGACTGATGGTGATTAATTTGTCCACGATATTAGTTGCTAGGTATAAAAATGTCATCCCAATAATGAATCAACCAAATAAAATGTGTGTATTATTTATGAGTCCTTTTGTTGGAATGGATTTGCTATTGTAAAATGTGTGCATGATCTAGGTTAAATGAGAAGAAAATTATCACTCTTAGTAATAATAGTAAGTTACAGAATAGAATATCAATAGAATAAGAATAATATAGTTTATATAGTGGGTTGCGACAGCGGCTCCACTGTGCTTGCATAGTGGTGCTGCCGCACCATACGGCAGTGGGTGGGTAGGGTTCAGCTCGCCCCCCAATACATAGCTTAATTAATAATAATAATATTATTATTTTTATTAGATGGCATTTTATCAAAGTGAAATAACATTTCGTTTGAGATAAACAAATATAACAGAATTTCATGAATATATATATATATATATATATATATATATATATATATATATATTCGTAGCAAAATATTAATAATTTAATACTGCCAATAATATGATAAAAAAATCTTAAAAAGAGATAATTTTTGATTTATAATATTGTTGTTAAAATACAATGATTTTTAACAAATTTATGTATTTGCGAAATAGTTAGTATATATATAAGTAATCAATGATAGTATATACAATCTTAAAAATCTTATTTTTATAACATTATTTGTTTAATGTTTAAGTAATCTTTTAAAGTTTATATATATGCTCAACTCATTAAAAAAAACATATATTTATATTTTTTTCAGAAGTACAATATATTTTTAATATAGTTTTAAAATGGGCTTTCCTTTTTTCCCACTTTTCCATAATTTGCTGCCACTCCTTTATTTATGCCTATTTTGTAGTTTCATCCCCACTCTTTTATTTATGCCTATTTTTCAGCCCCTTACGTGGGAATCTAAGGTTTTCTTTTTTATAATGTGTTATGAAAAAAAAACTTTCGCAGCCCCTCATCATAATAAACACATAGGGTTTTAAAATCTGTTGTAAAGAAAGGTCTATTTCTGGCATGTCTTTAAATTTTATAATATTAATTATATGCATAGTTAGATGGTGATTATCTTTATCTATGCATTTTTATTCATTAGATATTAATATCTATAGTCCACTAAATATAAATTTTTGATTCCATTGGATATAGATAGATATATATTAATATGTATGTATAAATCTAATCTCTATATATATTATTATAGTGACATGCATAAGCACGATTAATTTAATCTTATAGATGTATAAATATGAATCCTTCTTATCTTACATTCTTATAAACTTTAGTCTTAAATTAATAATAATGGTCAATATACAATATATATTATTTAATTATATATTTATGTATACATAGATATGATTTAATTTTCATTACCTTCAAAAAAAAAAATCATTAAATATGAAAATAATTTTCTTCAATCATGACTTGGTATATGATTAGTTTGTTGTTTGAAGAATCTTGTTTTGGTAAGATAAATAATCTAATCATTCTTGTTAATGCTAAAATATATAATCCCATAATAACTAGCAACTTGAACTTTTACGTGAACTAACTCTTACATTAATTTAAACAATTTGTTCTATTTTCTTTATTTATGCATTCATATATTTGTTTCATCTAAACTTTGCTTATAATTAAGTACAACTTTTTTTTTCAACTATGGCTTATTTTTACTTCAAATATATAGTTGACAGGTTTATCAAATTCTGCATAAACAAAATAAATAAATAAATAAATAAAATAACTTATATTTATTTTAAGGAATAAAGCATAGTGAACTCAAGGTCCTAGAGGGGAACCCAGAGCTCTGATACCAAGTGTCATGCCCCAAAATTTGGGCACTTTAAACCTTAATCTAAAGAGAATAAATTTCCTTTAAACATGTAATATTAACTATAGGGGATAAATTCTTTTTACACCTTAACAGATTTCACATATTTAAAAGAATTGAAATTTTATTCTAAATTTGCAACGACATATAAAGTTATAATCCATAAGATTTACTTTTCCACTATATTTAGTAAAACATCCATAAATTCATTTTGGGATAACTAACATTTCAAATAAAGGTCCAAGTACTTATTTTATTAGAAGAAATGAACATACTCTGATTTCAAAAATACAAGAGTTTACATTTTCCAAAACCTTTCAAATTTTACAAGGAAGAAGCTTTGAACAAAAAAAGACTTTGAGGTAGAAATTGCAACCAAGACTCTAAAACTTTGGCTATATTTTTAGAAGCTTTCTCTAAACTTGCAAAAATATCAAGGTTGACCATGGAGGCTCACCTCCCAACCTAGGCCTTTGCAAGGCCACCCCCGAGCTAGGAGATCCATAACTGAACCAGGATACATACACACATAATAACCAGGAAACTAAAAAAATATGAACACAAGAAAATACTCATTGCCCAAGGATACACATAGGTCTGCAAAAGACCTGAAATAAAGGGGTGAAAGAGGACTACCACAAGAGGAGAAAGCCAATAATACAAATTCATACACTAGGAATAGGCCACACATGGGCTCAACATTCTTAAGTACCATGTCTTAATCTTATTCCATGGCCACACATGGGCTCAACATTCCTAAGTACCATATCTTAATCTTGTTCCATGGCCACACATGGACTCATGAACAAATTTCTACCCTTCTCTTCCAAGCCCCACGGTGGCAACTAGAGTAAATTTACATTTCTTTAAAAAAAAAAGTTATGGCTTCAAGCCTTCCAATCTTCTTATGAGCCCCAAATTGCTTTGGGCATTCTTGGCGTCATGGGCACCCATATACACATGTACATCCCTCAACACATGGGAGACTCTACACTACTTGGGTAGATCACTAACTTTCACCCCATCAAGGTTACCCAACCCTTCCAAGGGTGAATAAGCCTTGAAGAACCCCATAAACAAATAATCACAAAATAAATACAAGACTTAACACATAACTCCATGAAAACCCATGAAGTTGAAAACAATAACATAAACTACATTCATGGATTTCTCAAGCTATGTACAAATGCAAACAAGAACTACTCCTAACTATGCTAATTAGGAAACTCACCTCAAATCCAAGCTATGGTAAATGCAAGGTGGTTTTTGAAGAGCTTCTCCCTCTTCCTCCTTCTCTCAAGTCTTACTCCTACAAATAAATTTTGTCTCTAAAAGTAGAGAGTGGGTGTGTACCCAAAACTCCCTCTAATTCCTTCCTTATATAGGCATTCTTCCTAAAATATCAGGACTCATAAATGGAGGGGAGACCCTAATCCATCTACTCTCCCCACTTGCCTTCTCCATAAATAGAGTTAAATGCTTGCAAGAAGAGAATGGATGGCTTCACCAAAGTCTTACAACTCTTCAAATTCGCCACTTCCCAAAATGGTGACTTTAGGGGAGTCATAAATGAGTTTGAAGACTCTTAATGGGCTGAAAATGACCCCTAACCCCTAAGGTACCAAGTGGGGTAGTTAATTTTGACCCTAGTTACTCCCCGGGAGTCCAAATGACCCTTCTAAACTCCACCCAAGGTTAACTCTCGAAAATCCAACCTACAAGACAAACTAATCTCTCTTGACTCATCCATATCTTCCTTGACTCAATCTCATCTCAATATTATCTTCCTAAACCTTAGGGTAAGCATAGGGCCTATACTAGGTAACTCCTAGGTAAAGTTAAACCTATGCTAGTCACATCCATGCCAACACACAAGGTGCACATGTGTCAAGTAACACAATAATTTCACATGAGCATGACTTATTTACACATTTACTCAATTTAAATAAAATACAATCATACACCATACTTTTACGAATAAAAATACAATACAACGAGGTCCATGTCTCTTTTTATAGATAGGGCCTTAGCATCACAGCTTTCACTTATATCCATTCCTGAATCCCCGATTAGTACCATGGTTAATTTTTTCTACACACTCAATGCACACATCAGTAGGTCCAATAAATCACACATAAAAATAATAGAATACATAATGTAAGTTGAACACACATTCACTCACACCTACATCAAAGATTCATTGAAATCAACAATATCTGTATCTATTACATATGCATAAACATACTCTTAATAAATCTGCATCTTGATTACATCTAACATCCACATACTAATCCAATATACAAAACCATCAAAACTAAGTCCTATAGGGAAATCTACATCACTTACACATAATATCACAAGGATTTCCTGATTACATAATTAGGCGATGATTACAAGCAAAGGATTCAACAGATCCATAAAGAATTAACATTTTCTAATAGTCCAACTATAAAAAAATTTGTATCGCCAGGAGAACATATAAATGAGAAATAGTGCTAAGATTATGTCAGACAGGGGTAGGCCTCACATCTAGAAGATTTCTTCCTCAACCGGCAGCCCCTCTACTGTTTAAATATATGTAACCAGGATTGGCGAGCTTTGGATGTCTAGATTTCTGATTCTTTCGAAGAAGAAGAGCATACTCTCCTAATCTAAACCGTTTTATCCCAAAACACGTAAAGCAAAGTTCATTCCTTCAAGCAATGTTGAGCTTGATTTAGTTTGTTCCTATTTAAGAAAAACATGATGCTTGAAAAGGAAAGTTGCCTTGTTCATTTAGCCACAAAATTTAGTAAGTTGCTTGTCCAATTACTAATCCAAATTGAATTAAATGATTGAACTTGTTCTTTGATACCACATATTTAGTGCTTTGATTGTCCAATTTCTGAATCCAAAAAGAAATTATACGATGTAGTTGTTCATTGAACTACAATATTTAGTGACTTGTGTTATTCATTTACTAGTCCAAATTGAATTAAACGATGTGTTTTCTTGTTCAGTTAACTCTAAATAGAAGTCAAGATAGGGGGGGGGGGGTTGGGTAACTTGAAAAACCAAGTTAGTGTTGTTTATGTTAACTCCCACAAAACCTTCAAGAACAACCTGCAAACACTTGTTAGGTTGCAAGATACCAAAAAATACAACTTGTCAAAATGTTTAGAGTTAGGCAAATGAAATGCACAAACTTTCTAACCAGATGCGAGCCTAAAATTTTATTGAATGCGATGTAGCATACTGTATGCGAGCTTCCTTACCAGATGTGATCCCATGCTTACCAGATGCGACCCTGAATTGAAAATGATCTGGGAAATCCCGGATGCCAGCCTCATTTTCTGCAGTGCGATGGTGTATCCTGAATGCGATCTTGAATGGTAAAAAATGAGCCGGTAATAGAATTCTAGGCATGCAAATTAGTGAAAAAGTGTTAGAAAATAAGGTCAAGTTAGAAATTGAGCCAAAACTGTGTGTGTATATTTGTGCACCTATTATCTGCAACACAACACTTCAATAAGTCATTCTGTTAGTGAAAAACAAGGGTTAAAGAGCATATAAACCATAACATCAACTTATTGCTTTCTAACTAAGACGAGTGTAGCATGTAACATAAAATCCCTTAGATTATGCTAAATACCAGTGACATAAACAACCTAGCACGAAATATTTAGTTAAAAAAAAACTATTATTCAATGAACAATGCATATTAGTCAAAAAATGGACATAATAACAATGTATGAGCACAAACTATGAAATGAAGTATGAGTCCAAGTCTATTCCAACGACATAAAAATGCATTTACAATATGGGATGAAGCCTTAATTGCTCTCAAAAATGGCTTCTATTTATAGAAGAATGAGAGAGAGAGAGAGGGGAGACATGGCTCATTAATGAGTTGAGGGACTCATTAATGGTGGTGTAAGAGCCATTAATGCCTTGGACATTAATGAGGCATGGAGGAGACATGGGCTTAAGGAATCTTCATTAATGAGGCATTAATGAAAGCCTTAAAGA
>MU224641.1:29757-42292 GCA_018584345.1 Thuja plicata
AATTGTTTTTTAATAATTAAGGGGACTATAGCCATTTTAATTAAATTAAATAGGCTAGGGGAATGGGTTATTTTGCAAGTGGGTAATTGATTTAGGGATTTATTTAATTCCTTTATAATTAAATACTCTAGCCATATTTGTATTTGGTTTGATTTAAATAGTTTGAATTGATTTGAATCATATGGCTATAATAGTTAATATAATTTAGTGATAAAATCACCTGGGATATTAAATTGATTAAAGATTTATGCTAAGTAGTAACAGGGTCATTTAGACATAAATAGGGGTATGATCACACTTAGGGAAAATAGGGTCCATAGTTGGAACATACCAAATTTAGGTGGTTACACCTGATAGTACAACCATCACTAATACCCACTGATATTATGATAATATGAATGCTACGTTTTATTGAAATGTCAGAAAAAGACTTAGGCATCAAGGCATAGAAGCTAGGATAACAAAAAAAGTCACCTTCCTTTTAATATACCAGATTCTGATTAAGGCAAGATATTGGACCCGCAATGACCTTGAAAATTTATATCCTTGGGTACATTATGATTCGTATACCTTAGTGAGAATCTGGATCATAAAACAGACAAGGAAAATGTTTCAACCTCACTGTAGTTTACACATAACGAAGATTGAGATATATGCTGCTATCCACCCATAGTAGTAGCTCTTACCATAAACATCCAAGTTAGGTGAAATTTATAGGATCATTTGGAACAATCACCATATGAATAAATTGAAGAAAATATTATACCCCTATCCTTGTGACTCTTTTTCTTTGCACAGACATCATTGAGTAACTAAGAAGACATAACAAATCATTAATTGTGAATCAATCAAATAAAATTTATAATTACTTAGATGCCCCTAGGTAAACTATCATTGGAACATAAAAGAAGCATAATCAATCCAAGATCAAACTGAGTGTTTAAGTAGCACTTGTTCATTCATCTGTCAAACACAACAAAGATTCATCAATCAGAAAATTGGAATACAAGCAATATGGTGTTCCGTGTCTGTGCATTGATAGGATAATCCGTTCATGTTTGCAATCCAATATAGTCTTGTAGGAACTCCGTTATTTGTAAATGTCATGTCTAGATATGGGACGTTTGAAAAGACACCCTTATTTTGGAAAGTGACATCGTCTTGCATGTATCAAGAAACATTGTGTTTGTGAAGCAAACCATCCTAGAGCAACCTAGCAACCGCAACTTACCATGCTAGAAAATATGCCCCTAGTGTAGAATGACTTATTCCTAAGACATAAATGTAGACAAATCCCAAGTGAGGATAAGATAGCCATTTAGGAAATGAAGTCAACATTTGAGCATAGGTATAATTATGAAGGCCTAGTATCAGTAATGCATTGATAGGTGGAGAAAAAAATACAAGTGATGCCTGATTGCTAGTGTGTGGAAGATTTGTAAAAGATTACCAATTCTCTAGCATGATCACATTTGTGTGCCTCCAATGTCTAGAAAGATGTAGGGTGTTATGGACGTATTGATATCTCAGAAGTGGACTGGAAAAAGTAGAGGAAGCAAGTGAATTCCACCCTCAAGGACAGTCTCCTCAAGATTACCCAAGCTAGGAAAAAATAATATAGCAATGTAGGCTCATGAAGCGGTGCTAAATATTAGATAGGATAGTGACTTGATGTCATGAAAAGTATGTAGGATAGCATGCAATCCAAAAGAGTGGACATGTCAAGAGAGTTCTTAGAACTTGTTTTTCATTTTATTTTTTTCTTCCTTTTGATCAAGACCAAGGGGTCAACTGATAGGACTAGTGCCATGATAGTGAGTATGGACTTGGGATAAGCAAGATCACGATTGTGAGAAATGTACAAGATCAAGTGAGTAAGATATACAATTTGTTCATGAATAGGCCCAACCTTGTCAAGATCACCAGATGGAAAATGGATGAAAGATATGAGGGATATGATGTCATGGAAGGAAATTGCCGCCAAGTGAAGAGTGCAAGTAGGAGGAATTATGTGTAATGCATGTTTGCCAGGTTTCATCATGGTACTTATCCAAGGTGCCACAAGAAGTGGTTTTCACCATAGGATGATTTTTTTCTCTTTAATTTTTCTAACAAGGCGCCTGTTTACTAGGTTTCCACCGAGACACGAAATTTTTTTTTTTTTTTTTTTTAAAGGAGGAACTTATGTATCTTTCTCATGGGATAATGCTCTTTTGAAAGATATGCTATGATAGGCCAAGAACACTGAAAGTATGCTCAAAGATGTTGATAGGGTGATGAAATGGAGGATAAGGAAGGTGGAAGCCAAGATTTTCTGCAATGGACTGGATGAGAGGAAGAGAAGGAATGTACGGACCCAATATGGAAGGATAGTAGGTGACAAGATCAACATCAACACACTCTTTGAAGGGTAGTGTGCGGATTGAGTTTTTGATGTATGAATGGGTAGGGATCTTGGTACATAAGGACCCAAGATGGAGGAAGTATTCAAGGTAATGGATTTTGGGACATGAGGACCCAAAATAGAGTTAGAAGATGGAAAATGTGTGAAAGAAGATAAAGTGGAAGCCTTTGGAAGCTTGGATGCCAATTCTGATTTTTCCTTTTTGTTCAAGCCTTTTAAGAGAGACTTGGGAATCCACATAACTTTTGTTTTTCCTTTGCTTTTGGATGATTTAGAACATAATTCTTCCATGATGGATTTAGGAACCCATATTTTCTTTGATATTATGTTCTTCTCTGTGGACTTTTGTGGTCTGTTGAATGTTTCCTTTTTCTTTGTATTCACATGTCGATTAGATTGGACATAGTGATCTTCACATGTAAGTGGATTCTTGAATTTTTAATTTCTTTATTTGACATCCAAATTGCTTCCAAAAGACTTGGGACATGTGGATGGATAAGACCGATATGGATGGTTCATATGGAGGTTTCAAAGATGCATGTTTCTGTTGATCTTGATAGGAGATAGGATAAGTGGATGGAGGGATATATGGACCCAATATAGATGGAAAGTTTGAAGATTTCAGCTTTGGGACATAGGGACCAAGGATGGATTTGGAGGATGGAGAAGGCTGATTCTTGCGTGAAAATGGAGGAATATAAGGTGTGAAATGAGTATCAACATCTTTAGAGTGAGCTTCCCAGCCAAGGATATTTTGTTTCAAATTCATCTTTATACCCATAGGATCATGTGTAACTTTGATAGGATCCATTTTAACTGGAACCCTTGATGCTTGAGGCAACTTATTGTCATGTAAGGGATTTGGAGGAATAATGGTTTCTTGAGGTGGATATGGAGGTTTATTTGAAAGATATGATGGAACGTGTTGATATTGACAAGGGTCTTTGTATAATGCAGGAAGAGTACTTTGCTCTTTTTTTTCAATACTATTTTTAGAAGTATTAAGATCTTGCTTAGGAGATGGAGGGATATGTAGCTATTGAGATGGAAGGGTATCTTTTTGAAGGAAATGAAGAGATACAAGGGGATCATCTTCAGATTGTAGGGATATGGGATCTTCGTCAAATGTTGGAGGGGGTAGGATAATGTCTTGATCTTGATCATTAGTAAGACTTGTTTCTTTGTTCTTTGTATTATCTGCTTGACATGGATCCACTCCAAAGGAAAAGGTAGGAGTTTCAATCTTTATAAGGTGTTCTTCAAGGATTGCTGGGGAATCATTCAGAAAAGGAATTGAAGCACATGGAAGCTTAGGGTCTTTGATCATAGGAGCATGGAATATACTCACAGCAAGATTTAGATTAGCTTGGATTTTTTTTAAAGGCATCCCTTGAGGGTAGACATAGTTATCATAAAAAGAATTAGGATCTTTGTGTGATGGAGGATATTTGGATATCCTTGAAGCTTTGTTAGATGGAGGAATAGTGGAAGAAGTAGGAGTCGCATGTAGCTCATTTCTAGACATAGGTTCATGATTTTGATCATGCGTGAGATTGGTATCTTCATTTGATAATCCCCTAGTATCGCCAAATGTGATGAGATTGTTTTCAAGAAGCTCTGCTAGGATTGTTGTATAAGGTCATCTTGAAGGAATGAATGTTCTATCCCTTGTACATGTAGATCCACTTGAAATCTCCAAAGAGATGTTGGATTCAAGTTTATGAGGACATTTATCAAAGATAGGATAAACATGATCCTGTGACATAATCTCCTCATCAAATATAGGATTAACATGAGTAGGTCTCTTCTTACTTGAAGAATGTGAAGACATGTGTGCATCATGCTCATAGAGAAGAGGAAAGATTGATCTTAGTGAAGACCCCTTTGATGAGGTATCTTTTCCTTCTTTTAAGTCTTGAATTTCAGATTGCAAAGCTTGCATTTTCTTAGATAGGGTCTTAGTGAGAATTTCTTCTTCCTTGTTGTTAAGACCAAAGGATTCATCCTATTTGTTTTCATTCATCGTAAGATTGTTTTGATCAAAGTCTTGGAATGGTTCCAAAAGGACTTCCAAATTGTCCCCAAATGTGTCACTTTGGGTTTGATGTTTCAAAGTAATTGATTCCAGTGTCAGAGGGTTAGAATGCCCTGATAGTGAGCTGGGAACCAATGAGAGGTTATTGTTTGAAGTAAGTGACTCCAGCATCAGAGGGTGTTAGAGTGCCCTGATAGTGAGCTGGGAATCAAGTTGTTTTGTTGATTGTAAAATCCACATGATACGGGACCAATATTGAAAATCCAAGAGGACATGCAAGGTAGACTTGTGAAAAAGTTTTGAAACAACAACTAGCAGACCAGAAAAAGTAGTATGACCAGACTAAGGAGCCAAAAGGGTACCCAAATATATTGAATTTTTCTAAGAGAGACCTACACAAATGCCCATGATGCATAAATTATCACATGCAAGCCAGTATCCCAGATGCGATGCAAAAATTATCGGATGCGAGCCTCTGATGTTCTTTCATGTTTTTCTTGTTTTATCTCAAAGTACGTGAAATTTTGTTTTGATAGTAAGGGTTTTCTGAGACTTTCCAGTGAGTTTAAAACACATGCATAGACCCAGGATTGAAATTTATTGCTTGTTTGAAGATGTTATCTTTTTAATGATTTTGTAAACATGTCAAACAAATTTGCATTGTTAGGAGGGTGAAACAAACACTCATCTTTTCCTATTCTCTAGGTGGAGGATGAAAATCTTTTCTCATTGACTCAGGTACACACTCAAATGCTAATCAAAATACAACCATGTCCAAGAACGCAATGGCTCTAGTTATGATGTTGTATTAGCTGACTCAAAACACAAGTGAGGAAATAATATGATGAGTATCTTGGGGCAATTACTTTTTTCCTTGCACAAAGATTATCTTCCTTTCAGGGATGAATCATGAATTCTTTCAATTGAAGTTGTTGTAGATTATTGGGAAATCCATTCAAAACCATCTCCCATAGAATTGTACAAGGTAAAATTTAGGCGTATATCCCTATGAGTACCCGAATATATGTCATCTCGCAAGCAAGATTCAAGTGGCTCTGCTCTACATATACCTAGATATGTTCAAGGAATGATGTCAAAATTCCATGAAAAAAAATCAGCCCCATCTTCTGAGGCTTTAGCCTACAAGGAAGAAACTATTTATAGTGACTTGGAAGAGTTGGCATAAAACCTGTCCTCACTTGGGTCATTCTCGAGAGATTTTATCCTCAACTGGCAGGCCCTCTACTGTTTAAGTATATGTACCAAGGATCGGCAAGCTTTGGATGTCTGGATTTCTGATTCTTCTTCAGAAGAAGAGCATACTCTCCTAATCTAAACTATTTTCTCCCAAAACATACAAAGCAACATTCGTTCCTCCAAGCTATGTTGAGCTTGATTTATTTTGTTCCTATTTAAGAAAAATAGGATTGCTTGAAAAATAAATTTCGCCTTGTTCAATTAGCCACAAGATTTAGTGAGTTTCTTGTCCAATTACTGATCCAAATTGAATTAAATGATTGAACTTGTTCTTTGATCCCATAGATTTAGTGCTTTGATTGTCTAATTTTTGATTCCAAAAGAAATTATACGATGTAGTTGTTCATTAAACCACAAGATTTAGTGATTTGTGTTTGTTCATTTACTGATCCCAAATGAAATTAAACTGTGAGATTGATTGTTTAGTTAACTCCAAATTCCATTCAACCCTTAAAATGATGTGTGAGTTCTGATTTTCCTTAAAAGGAAAAGAGCATAATCCTCTAGTCAGTTTAGTGATAGATTGGAATATGTATCTTAATTTCAAAGCAAGTAAATGGAGGTCAAGATGGGGGCTGGGTAACCCGAAAAACCATGTTAGTATCTATTTATTTTAACTCCCACGAAAACTTCCAAGAACAACCTGCAAACACTTGTTAGGATGCAAGACATTAAAAACACAACTTTGTCAAAATGTTAGAGTTAGGCAAATGAAGTGTGCAAACTTTTTAACTAGATGCGAGCCTAAAAAATTACTGAATGCGATACAGTATACTACATGTGACCTTTCTTACCAGATGCAATAGCATGCTCCCCAGACGTGAGCCTAAACTGAAAATGATCTGGGAAATTTGGATGCAAGCCTCGTTTACTGTAGTGCGATGGCGTATCCCAGATGCAATCCAGAATGATAAAAAATGATCCTGTAAAAGAATTCTGGGCATGCAAATTAGTGAAAAATTGGTTTAAAATGAGGCCAAGTTGGAAATTGAGCCCCATGGTGGGCGCCAGAAATGTGTGCGTATATTTGTGCACCTATTATCTGTAACACAACACTTTAATAAGTCATTCTGTTAGTGAAAACCAAGGGTTAATGATCATATAAACCATAACTTTGACTTATTTCTTTCTAACTAGGATGAGTGTAGCAAATAACATAAAATCCCTCATATTTATGCTAAATACCACTGACATAAACAACCTAGCATGAAATATTTGATTTAAAACAAGCTAAATGATGAGAAAACATGCATTCTAGCTCTAAGAATGGAGATAATAACAATGCATAAGCATAAACTATGAAATGAAATATGATTTTAAGTCTATTCTAACAGCATAACAATGCATTTACAATATGAGATGAAGGCTTTTTTGTGCTCCAAAATGCATACTATTTATAGAAGAATAAGAGAGAGAGGGGAGACAAGGTTCATTAACGAGTTGAGGGACTCATTAATGGTGATGTAAGAGCCATTAATTCCTTGAGCATTAATGAGGCATGGAGGAGACATGGGCTTAAGGCATCTTCACTAATGAGGTATTAATGAAAGCCTTAAAGAAGCATGGGAAGGGTGTAAGACTCAACTTGGCAAGTTGGTCCCTTAGGAAAGTTATGCTTGAGAAAGTGGAAAGTTGGTCCCTAAGCTCCAGTCCTGTAAATATCTTGTTCGTGTCAGTCTAGTCTTGTGTCCAGTCTTGCCTGTACTTTTATCACATCCTTGGTCAGTCTCCTTACAGAAAGTGCTCTAGTTCTATTTCTAAATCATGTGCTTTAGCAAGTTCCTTTTGACAAAATCTTAGTTCAACAGTTTGATCTCAACACATCTTTTGGCCAATCAGATGCACACTTGACATCTCCAAGGAAATGGATCCATGAAGGATGTATCCTTCCTCACATTGACCTAAATCCAATAATTATCATCTTCATCAGAGTAGGTCCGTGAAAGATGTATCATTCCTCATGTATGACCTAAATCCAATCATCTCCATTAAAACAGGTCCTTGTAGGATGTATCCTTCTTTTTTACTGACCTGAATCCAATCAGCATTCCATATCATTTGATCTCTCTGGAAAAAGGCATCTTGTGGTTGACTTTTTGATCTTGAAATTTGATTTTGGTTCTTGATTGTCATTCCTAATTCTTTTCGGTTGTTCTCCTCCTCAAGTTTTCCATGATTCTTTATATCATGGTATGCTGCAAATGGATGGACATGAGATATGGAACTTGATATTTTTTGTCTTTTCTACTTGTGAGTTAGCTGAATATGACCCTTTCATGTATGTAATCCATTTGGGTTTGCATGCTGCACTTGGGAAATATCATTTTCTTGTGGGATTTTTCCAGCATCATTTTTGGCCATGGTTCCTTCGGGAGTCATGTGTGATGCTTTGGAAACCCGCGTATGTCTGTTGTGTCAATCCTCTACAACACCAGTGATAGGGCCTCATGTTCCTAGTAACCTTGGCATGGTCTCTAGCATTTCTATATCAAAATAAGTGCTTAACTACATGGCGGTATTCTCCCTGAAATACTCCTTGCTCAAGATTCAAGAAAATTCCCCCCATCTACTCCTCAACAAAAGCAATCCTATCAACCTCAAAAACAATCTCATCCTACCAATCAAATCCTTCCATCCTAGAAATGATCCTAATCCTCATCCTCCTAATCCTACACACGTAATCCTCATCCCTGATGCAAACTTGAATCCCACATCGCTTACCATCACCCTCTTCTTCTTTTTTCTTTCCCTTTCTTTTCGCTCTTCACAGGATTTTTGAGATGCCGTTAGGACTTCACTGTTTCTTCCTTCCTCCCTCTCAAGGGGGAAATTCTAATTATTTTCTAATAATCATTCTGGGGAAACTTTGTTGCCTATGTCACATCTTCAAAATAGTGTTATTCTAACACTATGTCAAAGAGGGAAAAATTGTAGACACCTAAATTGTATTAACACATCTAATCACATTTAGTGCCTTCTAGGACATTATCAACTAAGTAATCAGTCATTACCTAATTGATTTACTTTATCCTACTAGCTTGATTAATTCATTTAATTGGATATAGTCTGGTTAATTACTAAGTGGAAACCAATGGCCTAATAGTTAATTAAATCCCCTTTCCCCTATTAGATTGAATAAATGTATTTATTCATTTAATTTAATTCATATTATCCTCTTTTCCCTCCACTTGTGATTTAAATAGTTAAATTCTATTCTATTTAAGCACATGGCTTCATAATCCTAACCCCTAACCTAACCAATCCCAACCACCTAACCCTGAGTTCAAACCCATCTCAACCCCTTCACACATGTTAATCCTTCTTCATTAGCTAATTGATCCCAATCAGCTAATTAACCCCTCTACTCATTCTCTCTCCTCCCATCACCATCTCCCTAATCACCTACCTTAAACCCTAACCCTAATCCTAATATCTCCCTAAGCTTGTCACATTCCTAATCCAAGGATTAGGAATTCAAGCCTTTCCCAAAGTCAAACTTCTATGGCTCTCTCTTACACCCTTACCCATGCCTCATTAATGCCATCATAAATGCCTCATTAATATTATTACACTCTCCCATTAATGCTTTTACAGTCCTCATTACTCACCCTATTCCTTAAAGTCTTATCTTATCCCTTTGCACATGGACCAAAATGGTCACATTCCTCATCCCCTTACATGCTCTCTCCTTGTGACACTTGTCACAATGAGAGGCACTTAAAGAAGCACACTCCTTGTGCTCTCTTCTAGGTGCAACTAAGCCCCTCTTTAGGTTTGCATCCTGAGTACTCATCTTGAGTCCATTTTCCTATATAAGGAGCCCCTTCCCTTCACAAATATATCCATCTTTTATGCAAACTTATAATGCCAATTTGTGATCACATTCTTGAATCTTGGAGTATGCATCATTGAGCACACATCCACATCAAGGGACACATCCAAAGATCAAATGGAGCTTGGATTCTATTTAGAGAGGTTTGCACTCTTTAGTATTTTATATTTTTCTAGTTCCATTTTAGTCCAATCATGTATGTACTCTTTTTTACTTATTTATTGAGTGCTTTCATTTATCACCGTGTTCCTTTTTATAACTAATTTCCATAGCTCACATATGAAAATAGTATAGAAATTAAGTTTGGGATATAATTAAATTATTTGATGCATTCTTAGTAGAGTGGGTAGATAGATCTAAAAATATTATGGCTAATTTCCTAGAAAATGTAGCTCTAAAGTCAAATGATGCAACATTGGAAGATGTAGCAATATTTTAAGTAAAAAAAGGCCTTCTTTCCCAAATAATGTGTGTAATTGACAAGTCTTTAAAGATGATGAGGATTTATTTAAATTCCTAAGATTTGAAGAGAAATATGACTCACAAGAGATAGATTTTAATGTCTTTGTGTACCATGGAGATGGAAAGGAGAACTTATTTGGAAAATACATTGTACAACTGAAAACCAATACGATCCCTAGAGGATTAGTAGCTTTGGAAAGGGTGTTTGATAAATATGATAAGGAAGAAAATAAGTTAGAGCCTTTCAAGGAGGAGGACATTAAAAAAATAAATCTTGGCATTGAAAATAAACCTAGGGATGTGTATATTGGGAAAAGGTTCACATGAAATATAATGGAAGATTTTATAGCACTATTAAGGAAATAAAAACATGTATTTTCTTGGTCATATGATGAGTTGAAGGCCTATAGAAAAGATCTATTTCAAAATGAGATACCAACCGAGCTTGATGAAAAACCATTTAGGAAAAGACAAAGACCCATTAATCGTATCCTAGCCCCTAAAATGTAGGAGTAGTTGACAAAGCTCAGGGATGGAGGAATCATTAAACCCATTAGCCATTCTACCTGGGTGTCTAATTTGGTGTCTGTCAAGAAGAAAAATGGAGATATCAAACTTTGTGTGGCTTTTAGAAACCTAAAAATTTCATCATTAAAGGATAATTAAGCATTTCCTAACATGAAAGTTTTATGTAGAAAGTGACAAGAAATGAATTGTTCTCAATGAAGGATGGGTTGTTTAGATATAACCAAGTCAAGGTAAAAGAATCAGAGAAATATAAAACTACATTCACTACTCCTTGGGGAACATATGTTTATGTGAGGATTCCTTTTGGGTTGACAAATGCTGGAGTAACATTTTAGAGGGCTATGAATGTGGTATTCAAGGAATTGATAGATGTCATCATGGTGGTTTATCGGGATGATCTCACCACATACTCAAAGAAAGAAGAAGACCATTGCAAACACTTGGAGAAAATATTATTGAAGGCACTTGAATATGGTATTTCCCTGAATCCTAAAAAGTGTCAATTTGGTGTCACTGAAGGTAAATTTTTAGGACACATTGTTTCCAAAGAAGGAGTAAAGATTAATCCAAAGTGTGTGTTTACTATTGACAAGATCCCTATCCCTAAAATTGTGAAAGGTATTCAATATTTATTTGGACAAATAAATTTTGTAAGAATATTTATATCTAATTTTGATGAGATTGTAAAACACATTTAAGGAATGTTGAAAAGGGGTGCTAATTTATATTGGGATGTTAAGTTCCTTGATAAATTTGTCACTATTAAGAGAGTTATCAAAGAGGCCCCTGTATTGAAATCTCTTGATTTTTCCAAACCATTCCAATTTTTTTCTTTTGCATCCTTCCACTCCATTCTTGTTGTTATGTTAAAAAAACATGAAGAGGGTCATGAGAAGCCTATAAAATTATTTAGTAAAGCCCCGGGTGATACCACAATAGTGGGTTACACTTTTTTGCCTAAACGGACATTGAACTCTACATTTTGAGAAAAACTTTCACATTTGGGTGCATATTGTCGTTAAACTGTTTGAAATCGGAAGATGAAGTAAACTAGAGTCTTTTAGGATTTTCTGTCTAGATTCTAAATATATTTTTTTTAAATTTTTTTTTGAATTGATTTTAATGGTTTTTTTTTCTCCCACTAAAACTGCTATGTTGCTGAAAATGTCTTTTTCAAAAAGGTATAACGACTTCGTACAACATAACTTTTTTTCTAAAATAGATATCAATGTGCTTCTTTTGAATTTGGTTTTGTAACATCCATACAGAGGGCATGTAATTGGTTTGATGACATTATCATGATTATTGCATATTTTATGAATGTTTGAAGTAGAGTCAACCGTAATTTTGACATACCTTGACTACGTAGCTGATAACCTGTTGTGTATTTATCGAAATTCAATTTTTTTTTGATAGAAAGAAGACTCAAAACCAAAGGGCACTGTTATTTTTCAATTTTTTTTTCTATTTTCTATTATTTTTCATTGAACATCAAACTTGGAAGTTTATATTTGATAAAAAACCTACATCTGATGCACGTCAAAAAACATAGACCTAATTAATTCAAAATTTGTCAAATCTATATTCGTTAGAAAGCTCGTTCAGAGTACTTGTGTGATGCAAAAGGAGGTGTCCCTATTCTTCCATTTGAGCCCTGCACTTGAGCCTCGAAGCCATGAAAACTACATATTGTTGTGGGCCTTTGTAGATGGCATCATTTTTGGGGGTTTTGATAGAAACTACTTTCTATCAAAAGTAGTTTCATGATTTGGCATTTCGCCAACGTTTACCAAAGCACTTTCGATAGAAAGTATACAATTTCTATCGAAAGTCAAAGATGAATTTTGATAGAAACCCATGTCGGCCTCTTTGGTGTCGTTTTGAGTACATAATGATTACATATAAATAAATATATGTTTTTGTCATCTTGTTATCTTGAAAGTCACAAAATACTTCGCAATTTGGAAAAAGAAGACAATTCTGCAACTTGTGATGGGAAATAAGAAGAGAAGGCTAA
>MU224641.1:54952-148771 GCA_018584345.1 Thuja plicata
AGCAGTAAAACTTATTTACCGATACTCAGTAAATATGTAGAGTATACCAGTCAATCCATAAATGCATATGTGAAATGTAAAACAATAAAGTAATAAACCATACACACATAACACAAGGATTTTAATGTGAAAACCCTGTTAAGGGAAAACCACTGGGACCGGTACCCAAAATTTTCACTCTTTTGAAGTGAGCCCTGTTAGGAGCCAACCTTGTTAAAGGTTACAAACAAACTGTTAAGTATGACCTTGTTAGAGGATTTTTATACATAGATTGTCACTAAGTATCTGGCATCTATGCTACCATCCTTGAATCAGTTTCATGACTGTCAATAGGCTTTATGCTAAGCTTACTACCATCCTTGAATCAACCTCCTTCTTAGACTGTCAATAGGCTTTAGGTAAGACCGATGCTACTATCATGAGTCAACCTTTTTGGTAATCTATTAGGATATACCTCAAATATAAAAGACTGTTAAGTCCTGCTCTGTTAAGAGACTTAATGCTTCAATGGTTAAATTGAAACACAATGACCTGTTTCTAATGCAACTTTGAATTGTAGATATTCAGATCTATTTACCTACAATACCTTTCTAATCAATGTATCAATTCTATTCCTTTGTTCTTCATTATTTCTACTCTGTGATGTTGTGCTTCATTGTGTGTCGATGTCTGCAGAATTCTTTAGCTCTTCCTTAGCTTGATTGATCAGAACTGTATGAAGTTTAACCTTCATCAGTTTCTCTTCAGCATCTTTTTATCAATTCAATCCCCTATGTATCTAAGTGATTTTGGAAATGAATTATGATTGTCTCTTATATAGACATGATATTCCTTAATTCTTGGTTCTTGATTTTTTGCATAAAAAAACAATCCAGCCAAATTGATTTACGGCTGTAACTCCTGATTTATCTCATAGTTATCTTCTTGCCAGCTGTATAAATCAACTTTAAATGACTTACTTAACTATGGTCAAATAAAACAAATAAAAAAACTAGTTAATTCTATCCTTAAGCTCTGCCAGCTAGATATTTTGTCATTTTCTAATCTCTCTGTTCTATCGGTCAATTCTATAGTTCGTCGCCAGTGACAACTGCCAGTTTTGTTGATGTATCTTCAGTTAGCTTTGGGATCTCTATCCATCAGGCATCATTGGATCTTTCTCATTGAGCAACACTATTTTCAGCTCATCGGGCATCTTGTGATTCTTCTTTGTCAGGCAACACTATCTTTTGCTCGTCGGGCATCACTATGACTTTATCTCTGTCTTTACTGATGGTGTGCACTCTGCCAATGTATTCTGTCACTAGGTGAATAATTGAATTTTATGCATTTCTGAAAGCATAATCATTGTTCCATTGATTCTCTGAAGTCTTTGGCATTATGTATATGACCATACATATGATATCAAGTTGACATCAATGACAATACAAACCATTAACTGATTTAATGTCTTGCATCATCTTCAACTTAACATTATCAAACATTCAATCAGTTACATGTCATCAAATAATTATGACCAATTTGACATAGAGCTTAATAAGCCAAACCATGAACATGACCATAGATAAAATCAGTGAGATAAGGATTCTCATCCTTCTTCCTTTTGGAGTTATTTGAACCTAGGAGGGTTAACCTAATGATTCTATCTTGAAGGAATCAAAAAACTAAATTGTATTATTTAATACAATTTCTTAAACATGTATATTCTCTTTGTAACTAAAGTGTAAATGATTTATTTTATTTAAATTTGGATGATGATTAACTTTTTTCCAAACCCTAAACCAGTGCCTAATCCTTGGGCAAAGAGTCAATATCAAAGTAAATCCACAATAAATTGATTAATGAAAATACATGCAACTTAGATAGAATGCCTTACATACTATCCTTTCAATCCCACACCCCTATTATTAGATACTAACACTAATTCTTAGATCTCTGGGATCACCTGTAAGAATTACTCCTTTCTTGAAAGAACTCACGCAACAACACAATCACCTTGTAATTGGTATATCTAAAATTCCTTGCAATTTAAACATACAAGAGCGAGAAAAGAAATATAAAGAGACAACACAAGACATAGAACAAAAACTGCAATGTATTTTATTAATATTATTACTGCTTCAAATACATTCAATAGACAATAAGCACAAAACTCAAACAAAATTGAATAGTCTGCCTTGCAATTATATTTCACCTCTCATCTCTTTTTTTTTGAAAAAAATGATACAATTTTATATATATAGAGTCTAAACCATCTTGGAATCCTTAAAGACTAATGATGCAACAAGCTTTGGATGGTTTTAAAGTTAACCCTAAAAGATAGAAAAAGACAAAATACAATAAGACCCCAAGCGGTGGAAGGACAAAATAGGAATAAAATCAAATTTGATCATGAAATATCTTGATAGATGGGACCTCTATCTTAAGATATTATGGATAGCCTCAAATAGTTATTGCGAGATTTAGTGACTACCATTACAGGCTAACACACACTAATCTTTCATATGACTAACCTCCTTGTGCTCAAAGATCAGGTGCCAGGTGTCCTATTCTTCATCCATTATGTCTAGGTCAGCTATCCCAGGCTTCTTTTTCTTGGGCTTTGTGAGAACATCCCATGCTACAACCTCTTCCTCTGTAGGCCAATTAAAGCTCTGAATACTTTCCAATTGTTCCTTTTTCCTTTCCCATCGAGCATCTATTATTCTTTTTACATCTATCACAAACTTATTGAAGTCTATCTCAGCCTTAAATGCTTCATCTAAGGTTCTATTGAACCTTTCCATATCCAATTCATTGTTGTCATAAATAAATGCCTTTTTACTAGGCAGTAATGAATCAAATTCATTTCTCCATATCTCCACTATCTTGATATGATCATCCTCTATTCTTATTGAATGAATAAAATTATTATATTCTGGTCCAAACATGTTTAGTCTGGCCTCTATCTAATTTTCCTTACCCTTAAAGAAGGACAAGGTAACCCCAATTTGTTCTATCTCTTCACCTACTTGTGTCACAATTTCTGGTAGGTCTGCCCTAAGTGGCTGCAGGGCTTCCAAAATCTCAAATAAATTGGTCCTAACTAACCAAGTCCCAAAATAGGGGTTCAATGTTAAAACAAAATTAGTCACATATACTTGCAGGCTAGGCAACTTGTTGTAAGCTCCATGTACAAGATCCGATTTATATTTTAAAATATTAATCCTATGTTGCAAAATATTCAAAAATGCTTCCAAAGCCACATTATTTTTCTCTATATCTTTCTGCTCTATTTCCTTTTCAATATCCCCTACTTCATCTGTTTGTACCTCTACATCTGCAACTTTCTTGGGCTCAACAGGGGTAGCTTCAGGCATCTCTTGTAGCTTTTCATTCAATTCTACTACTAGCTTCACTAGTGCATTTATCTTTACTAAGCCCAATTCTCTATCCTTCACAACAAGACTTGCCTCATCAAATAGCTTCTAATATCGATTTGACATTTGCATGGCTTTTGCTTCATTTAAATGAACAAAGTGAGTGAGGGCTTTTGAAATTTCCAGATCACCTATATTGTGGACAAACCAAATGATTTTTTCCCCATCCATCTTCTCTTGTATATTTATTAATGATGGCTTTTGGGTCTTGGGAGCTAGAGTCCACATTGCTAGGGTTTGGGATTGTGCATTGTATCCACATCCTTTAATCATATCCCCTATTCGTGTCTCTATTGAAAATTTTATATCTGGCTGCTTTTGATTTGGTCAATGATGAAGGTTGAAAATATGTCCCATCCTTCTACAAGTAATGTGCCAGTTGACTTTACTAATTGCTTAGCTTCATCTGGGGTCATGTTCTCTGATTTTGGATCATACTCTTGTAGAGCCTACAAGGATTCACTTGTTATTGCTTCTTCTCCTGCCAATTGGAGCTATGAACCCACTTGCTATTGTTTAGCCCAAATAAGAAAATCCTTGAATTCTTTAGTTTTTATGAACTCATCATATTTCAATAATTCTTCTTGTTGTAGCTCCCTTTCATCTTGACATAACAAGAGAGGCATTTCAACATTTTCATCTGTGTCTTCTCTTTTCTTCTTCCCTTCTCTTATGACCTTCCTTAATTGATAATCATAGGCACTGGTTCTAGTGAATAATGCACTCACTTTATCCTTTTTTCTCTTTTGTTCCTTGACATTAGAAGGCTCCCCTGTTTCCACCTTTTTCTTTTTCTTTGGAGGTTCAATAACTACCTCAGCCTCTTATCCTTGTGCTAGGTCAATTATGTTTTCCTCAGTCTGAGGTGGCTGATCCATTGGTGGAGGGTTGTGTGCTGAGTAGCTACTATCACTATATTCTAAGGATGAATGCTTATTTGGACCTCTGTCCTTATCCTCTATTTTCTCCACTAACTGGCTACACAGTGTTCCATAGGATTCAATAATATTATCTAATCTTTGTAGATAAGGCATACTAGGGAAATAAACCCCAAATGAGATCCCTTTCTTCATGAGTTGCTTCTCTAAATCCATTAATTCTTGGAACTTTGTTGTTCTAGCTGTAATTTCATCCTCTTTTAGGATGTTCCTGATAAGATCTTCCTCTTCACATTGCTCATGCACCTTAGTATTAGAAATAGTGGGTGTCAGGAACCTTTTTGCACTAGATATAAATCCCTCTGTATCCACATATCTATAGAGGGATATATTCATCTTGAAGTGGCTTAACCATGTACTCACTAAATCATAGTCCCTCTTACCACTTGTGAAGTTAGAGACAATAAATTGCCGATGTGTGAATGTTCTTTTTCTGTGTGGAGCCAAATGCTCCTTATCACTCAGCATAAGTTGCCATATGAATTTCATGAAAAAAATCCTCGGTGGTACTCTGTATGGTAAAATGTGTGGAGGCTAGGAGAAACCATAGAATCTAAACAGAGTGAAATTGTTGTGTTAATATAAGTCTCCCTAGTTGTGATCTCCATTCGACTTGTCAACAAATTTACAGGGTCTTAGAAGTTGCAATACCTTAATTGGTAGCCTAGTCATGTTAACTCCTAAATTGCTCAACAATGGATATACCATCTAGTTCTGGAAAGCACATGAACTCATTCTCCTTGGATGTGTAATTCCACACCCTCAACCAAATTTGTATAGGGTTGGCTTGACCATGATAGAATCTTTTTGGTCTCAAATTTGGCTGGTCCATGATATTGAAATTGTACAACAAAATTAAATGCATCAATAAGGAATACTGTAAGAATTTAGGGCTTCCTTCCTTCTTTTGGATATCCAAAAACCCTTGATGCATCTTGTCAATTACATACTGGATGTAATCATAATCTGTGCTGACATAGGCACTTTGCAAGTCCAAAAAATCATTAGAATATCATAAGATATCCTTTCTTTTCCACTATCAACCCCTAGAACTCTACACAGGCCACAGGAGATATACTTCATATAAAAGGCTAGGTCTTTGTAGAAATAGACTGCATTATCATTAGGAATGGGTACTATGTAATTCCTTTTTCCTTTTGGCACTTGGGCTTGAATTAATTTGGCTACAATACAGGCCTCCGTAGTATATCTAGTCGCTAAAGATTTTAGATTTATCTCAATTGTGCAGGGGTTATATATATTGAATTCTTTCATAAACGATGCCATATCAAGAGTCACTAGGATTGTACCATCATTTTATTTATGGTATTTGAAAATTGTATCATATCTATTAGCCAGTTCTAATAATAAATCCACAACTACAAACACATAAGGAACTATTAATTTTGCTAACCTTGATATCCAAGGGTTTGACACCAAAACAAGACCCTCTCTATTCTTATGAAAATAGTTAAACAAATGATATCCTGAACAGTCAGGAGTCTTTTCATCTCTAATGTAATCCATATTATCTCCAAGGTATTCGTCATTTACCTTTTTACCTTGATTTGATCCTATAAGGAGAGCTATAAATTCCTTTGAGTAGTTTCTCTTTCCCTTCTGATCATCATCACCATTTCTGTTCTTCCCACTAGTTGAAGTCACACTCACTACTCTACTCATCTTGTCTGCACTGAACTAGAATAATACTTAATAAATCTCTTTCCTTGCTCTGCAATGCTGGAAAACTCTATTCTCTTGACAACACTAATCACTTATGCAAATTCTTAGCTCTAAAAACTAAAACTATGGTAAACTAGAATGAACAACGATAATGCTTATTTATTCAGAGAAATCAATGCACAAATCTTATTTAAAAATCATGAATTTGCGATTCACTCACTTCTGTCATTACTTCTACGTGTTGTGATATCAATTTATCCTCCTAGCCATGGCATTTGAAACTGACAAGTGATCAATTCTAAATGAATTATTTTTCATTTAAAACCTTATTATATTTGAAATAGGGTCAAGATCTAATATGATTGGCTACTTTATCACAACTTAGAAAATCTTAAAACATGCTACCACAATCTTTTCATTATGATTGGCTGATGAATGTACAACATGACATGGAAGAAAACCTTATACTTTACCTTTCTTATACTTTGGTTTCCTTTAGCGACTACGTGACTTCCCCATCTCCTTGTCGCTAAGAGTTATCTTTAACTCTAGTTTTTTTTTGATATTTAACGATCACCACATGATCAAAACTTTGATCATGGTTATCTCTTAGTCACTGAATGAATTCACTTAACTCATGTTTCTTTTTCAGACTCTGTGACTAAAGCTTAAAATAACTCTTGTTTAACCTTTTGATTTCTTTAGAGACTTTGTGACTATGCAAATTCAAATTTGATAAAATATTTTATTGATCTTGATTTTATTTATAGATTATGTGACCATCATCAGATCTTATTTCAATTGGATGGTTTGAGTGAAATCTCACATCCATCTTGTACTTTCTTTTTTTTACCTGAGACTTCACGACTACCCTTGGATCAACTTTTAATCCAACATCTAGCATGAAATCTCTTTATCTTTACCTTTAACTGCAGTTCATCCTGAGACTTTGTGACTAAAGCTATCTCTAAGTCATGGGATAAATTTATCAACCTTAGGTTTGCATTGAGACTTTATGTAGATCGTAGATCTTTGGGATGACTTAGACACGTGTTCATATCTAAATCTTTACCTTTGAATCGCTCAGCTTTCTCTGACTTGCTAACTTCTATCAACAAACTTCACTTGAGCTTTTATTTAACCTTTATCAACCATAGTTCTTATTGAGACCTTGCGACTAACTAAATCTCATTATCACTGAATAAATTATTTGAGTCAAGGTTTACTTTGAGATTGAATGCCATCCTTTAGATCTTCCTCTAATATGACTATAGTCACTAGATCTCTTAAATTTTTATTCATTTGAACTTTTATCTCACAACTTAATGCTGGCCACCAGATCAATCTTGAAATCAGACGGTAGGCATTATATCTCATATATTTTCACTTAACCCTTGTTTTCATTACAGATCTCGAGAATGAATGCTTTTAACTCATCTCTTAACCCTGATAAACTTGTGAGACACTGCGATTAAAGAAACTTGAAGTCTCTTAAAGATTTCTTAAATGAAGAGTTTATATTGAGATTTCACACTCATCACTAGATCATCTTTAAAATCAATGGCTATCACTGAATCTCATAAACTTTGACTTAACTCTTATTTCATTTTGCGATCACCCGACTGCATGAAAACTTCAACCCAATTTCAACTCTGATTAGTTTATGAGACTGCGCAACTGAAGAAACTCAAAGTTACCAAAGGATTTCTTTTACTTCATGGTTTTGAATGAGACTTTTCGCATGCCACAAGATCTTAATCTGAATCAACGATCAACGTTAAGTCTCCTTATCATGGAAAGCATATTCTTTTCTTATGGAGATAACACGACCAAGAATTTTGCTGAATCTCAAAGAAAAGTGGAATATTCTTTAAGCTTAGAGACACCACAACTTAACATTATAATATAAATAAGACACATGACTTAAGGGATTCAGACGTTGAAAAAGTAACTAGAAAATAGAAACCATTTTGAAGAACTAGGGGTTTCTCTTGGATATGAATGAAAACTGACCTAGGACTTAGGGTTTTACACACTTATTTTAATTTTAAGGCTTAGAGACCATCATTTGTAGAGAAATTCTAATAGCTTTGGACATGATTTTGACATTTATGCAGGAAAATGACTGGGAACTCAAAATTTTTAATAGCGAGTATCAAAATTGGAAATACAACAAAAAGTGGCTCTATCTTAGCATGCTTAAATGAAATTTTATAGAAATAACCACATATCTCTTGGAGGCAGACCACACTTATTAACCTACTGTAGAAAGAAAACACAATAGAAAGAAAAACACACCTATATACATATGATACAAGACTAATGTGAATGGAAATTTCATTCTGTTATGCCCTGCATCCCCATCCCTACATTTTGTGTGCAAAATGTTGGGTCCCCCTTTTTGCTTTTTGCTTTTGGCTCTTGCCTGGTCTCTTTCTTTGTTTTCTTTTGTTTTCCTTCTCCGGGGTTTTCTTCCCCGTGGTTGTGATTTTTTTTTTTGGTTTCTCATGCCTCTGGGACCCTGGTCCTGAAGTTGGTCGTCCTTTGTTGGGAGCCAAATTTTGGACTCCAGGATTCTTCGTCGCAATGTTCTCTTTCCTTAAGATGATATCGTCGCATGGAATCCCTGGGCGCGGAGTCCAGAGGTCTGTCTGTCTGAAGTTTGTGAAAGGAAAGGTGACTTTCTTTTTACCACGGCTATAAATAGAAGTTACCTGTCATTTTCACAGTTACCATGATTAAACACTTGTGCAATCAGAGTGATTTCAAAGAAATTTGCAGAAAATTAACGATAATCCAGTACTAATCATTTTGAGCATTTCCAAGCAATTATGAGTGGTCAGTGGTGGCGAGTTGTGATTGTTTGGCAGTTGAAGCTGTTGCAGATCTTTCACGGAGGTTTCCTCTCCTCTCCTTTCTTCATTTTTAGGTTGGTGCCTTTCTTCCCGCTCGGCTTTCCTTCTTTCTGGTTTTGTTTCCTTTTTGTGTTGTCTCATTTTTGTTCTATTTCACATCTCCTTCTGGTTTGTCGCCTGTTGGTGGGTTAGCTCTGCCAAAGGGTTGTCCACCCTCTGGGCAGGTGTAGTTTAGTTTGTAGATGGTGTAGATAGTTGTAATTATTTTGTACATTGTCTGGTTTCTTGTGGGTGTTTTCTCTGCACTATATATGTGTTAATTTGTTATATATTTGTTGTATATCCTTCCAATCTATATGTATATCCCCTTTGGTTCCATTGTGTAAGTGTGTATATTTTGTGTGTTCTGCTAGGTAGTCTGTCTAGCTCACCATTATGCTTTCACTTCTGGTTTTTAGTCTGCGAGCTCGTTCTGTGTAGAATACCACCTGTTTGAAACTTGGCTCTCAGTCGGTTTCAAACAGGTGGTTTTCTCTCTCTTCCATAAACCAACTCGACCCTCATTTATGTCTCATGCACACATTTAAATCTGTCCAAGTTGCCTTCACTTTTTGCGCATTTAGACAGTTGGCTCCACCATCATCACCATAACTCCCATTTATTACTCACCCACGTGGCGCCCACGTGGGTCTGACGGTTCACTTTTTGTAAATTTCTGCCAACAGTTACTTCCCCGAGCTCTGGGTCTATTGCCATCGCCTGCCTTGTGTCCTTTTACTAAGTATGATAAAATCTCCGAATCCAGATGATTAGTTAAAATTACAAGTTTGTAATATATGTATGCTTTCCTGAGTTTTTGAACTAAGCTAACTTTTCAGGGAAAGTAGACACTACAATGGTAGGATCTCCAAACCCCAGAGTTTTTATTTATCTATACATTTTGATGGTCGCCTTGCTATGCAAGTTTCCAAAGTAGTACTTTTAGACATGTCTGAAGCATCCACATCTTCGCCACCCGGGAGTCTAGAACTTCCGTCTACAGCAAGTACCAGAGCGGCAGTAAGATCCAAAATGGAGAAGGCCCTGGAAAAGATGCCTTTAAGCCTGAAGTATATAAAAGACAGAGTCATCATGGGCTCTAAGATTGAGTCTAAGGTCTAGCTTATTACTGACTCTAGTGTTGGAACATGGCCAGAAATATAGGCCTTGGTCAAAGTTATGTACATTCAACGATAGGCTGGAGATCCTTTGGCCATTCAAATTGGAAACTCCAAGATTCTCAAGGCGGCTTGTTTCCCATGTTCTGTGTAGTCACCAGAGCTTATTCTCACACTTTTAGCACACTACAACGCATCTATCCAAGCTGTTATACTTGCAGCCCCGGAACCAATAGGGTACCCCACTCCTTTAGTGTCCCTCGATCCTGATACCTTCTAGAGGGGCTTGGGGATCCCCCAATTTAACAAACTAGCTGTGGTCACCCAGTCAGATGCCTTGGCCCAATTCACTCAGTTGGAGGATGCAACTCGTATATATATGAACAATCATTGGTTAAAGACCCTGAAGAGGGACCCCAGGAGGATGAAGCTAGAAATCCTCAAGGCCGAATTCAAAGAAAGCATCCAAATGGGGATGATATCCTTATGCCGGGTCTTTGGACAAGAACATGCTCGAGAGTTCTCCAGATGAATGTACTACTTTCTGCTAGGTATCAACACAGGCGAGGAGTATTTTGACTGGGCTGCCATAATCTCCAACCATGTGGACTCCCAATTCCTCCAACTAGCCAAGAAGAAGAAGTTTTATATGACTTCTTATGTCCTCTAGGCCCTGGTGCAACAACGGCCCCATACCAATGGGTTACTTACAGAGGGCATGCTCAGGATTGGCTTAAGACAAAAATCCCCTTGGGACCACTTCCCACAAATACAATGGGAGGTTAACTTCCCAAGTTTTTACCGAGTAAATGATGCCTTCGATTACTACCACCTGCTCACACCCACTCGGGATGCAGGATACCGTCTGTCTAATGAGGCCATGAATTTGGTCTGGAGTTATAGACATTATTAAATACAATTTTAGTAGCATACTTATATAAGGGTGACCAGTTTCTCTGGGAAACCCTACTTGTTGCCCAAACATTGCGGGGACAAGATAATTCTCCTGGAGTATTGCAGGAAGATAATGGAGCTGCATGCCTTCTATGCCCTAAAGAAGGTAACTAATATTCTATTCCTGATCACTTGTGGGAATTATTCATGCAGTCTGGCCGTCGCCAAAGAAGCCAACAATGAACTAAAAAGCTATAACTTGGCGGAATTCTACTTGGCATGGAAGCATTTTGATTCGCATGGCAAGATTGCAGTGGTGCTTCCCTAGGCATCAGAGCCCCACCAATATCATATGGAGGATTTCTAGGAGGATTTCCAGGATGACATGGATGTCTGGGGGCGGCATTTGTTTAGGATGACCGCCGGGATGATGGAGAGATTGAAGCTTTGGAGATTCCTGGAGGACTTTTTAGATACCGGCTCCATGGTCGATCCCTAGTACAAGGAAAAGGGGATCGATAAATTGGCCCTTCCACTAGTGAATTGGGATGCGCAGGAAGGGCCCACAATTGAAGATTTCACTCACAAAATTATTGAATGCAGCCACCTCTACTTCAAAAAGGTGTGCCCTGGAAGCATCTGCTGGGCGGCCCAGCCAATACCCAAGTTAACTGCGGGGGCCAGGACTTCCTCACAAAGAGTAGATAAAGGAAAAGGGATAGACACAACTCCCACTATGTAGGAAGTCCCTATTAAAGAGAAAATAAGGCAATCGGTAGCAGCCTCCCAGCAAATGAAGGAGAAGCTAATCACACATCTGGCTACCCTGGTGCTTATGACTGGGCCAATTCATCCTCCATCCTCCCCTTCACTAGCAGCCTTGATGTTTAAGGCAATAGGGGTGGATCCAACAGAGCAAGCAACAGTAAGGGATGCGGGCCCACCCTTGATAATCTAGAGAAGGAAGAGGCTTGACCTGAAGCCCAAGAAGGAGCTAGAGTTAGGGATGCCCTAGATTCCACAAGTTGAGATCTTTTTTTTTGACTCCCCAAAGCCAGAGAAGGAAGCAGAACCTGACGATGTCCCAACCAACCCTCCTCCGCAGGATGAGTTTGATGATGTTTTTGCAACCGACGAGTTCGGTAACTTATAGGGGGACATCAAGAAAACGGAAGAAGTCTCAGCAAAAGAGGATGCTAAGGAACAAAGACCTGCACAAGAGTAGGAGGAATAGATGGAGGAGGAGGAAATAGAGTAGGAAATCACCTCCAAAGTTCCAGAGAAGCAAGATGTGGGGGTGGGCCAACAAAAGAAAAATGAACAAGCGGCATCTGCTGAGGGAACCAAACCTATGGGAGCAACCGTAACCTCAGCCACCACATTCCAAGCACCACTCCCTAGAGAAACCTTTGGGCAAGTAATAACTACGGCACAAATGATAAATCTTGGCCCGGTACCTCCCCTATTTCCAAAGGATGTATCAGAAGAAGAAGAGATCCCGACGACCGAGGCCGAAGAACAAGAACAACGAGAGGAGGAAACCCCCAGGATAGCTGATGAAGGTCTAGACAAATCTGTAGATACAGAGGACAAGGCTAAGGAAACAAATGTCACTGGGGGAAACATTCCTAATAAAGCCTAAGATAAAGAGAAAGGGGTGGGTGAGACTCAAACCACTGAGGAGGAACAACAATAGGACACCAGGGAAGAACTGAAAGAACATACTCTGGTGAATAAGCCAACCCTGCCACCTTAGTGGTTAGTGGAAAGCAAGAAGAGAAAGGCCTTGTCCACCCTGAGAGCTCACCTCTCCCTAGCTGAAATGATGGCTCAGGTCTAGGAACCACCAAAAGCTAAGAAATCCTGGATGGATTATACCCTTCGAACTGGGCTGGGTGGAGAAATAGTTGTAGTTGTGGCAACACCTCCCCCAGACGCCAATGAGGCAATGACCAAGGCTGAAGACTGTGATATCATGGAGATATCACTGGGAAAGAGAGGAAAATAGGGTGAAGTGAACCTGTTAAAAGAAGCAACCAGAGCCGTGGAGGCCCGATATGAAAAGGAGGCTCAAAGGCTCAAAGAGGAAAATGAAAAGACAACTAACCTCATGGGGTTCCTTACTAAGCTGGTCTGGCCTATCAGTTTCATTCCTCTAGAGGCCTCCATGTTTGATGCACCATTACCACAGAGTGACATTGACTCCCTATGAGCAATAAAGAAGAAGGCCCAAGCGGTCGATGAGTGGGTCACTCTACAAGTTGGAAACACCCAACGTTTCTTAATATCCACCCTCCCAAATTTATATGCAACATGACACATTCTGCATCAGGCAGAGACTATCCTTAACATATGGGAGGGTGATATGGAAAACTATGAAGCATGGAAGGTAGAACTAGAGGAGCTCCTCAACCTTGGGGAAGAGATGGTCTCTGAATCTAGGATTCTGGGAGAGGAGTCATTTGACTTTGTGAGGACCCAACACTCCAGACTTGACCTCACATTTGAGGTACTCAAGCAACTGGTAGGGGCTCTGCATGATAAAGTCAACATAGTACAGTATTCTTCAGATATGTACAAGGCATTTATTGTAAAGGTCTCTAGATCTGACCCATTAGACATTGACACATGCACTCCAAAGGAATATGTTTTGGGTAAGTTTGATGAATTGGTGGAATCTAGATATCAATCCCCAGAGGGAGTGGATGGGACTCAAATGGCAAGATTAACTTGTATGATCCTTAGTGGCCATGATGTGGCAAAAATGGCTGATGAGTTCAAGAATAATGTTCCAGGGCTAGGGGAACAAATTGAGGCGGCTAAGTATCGACAGTCCGGCCTTAGAGAAATTAGTGAGGATGGAATCTCCCACCTTCTCCAAACCTTCAATGACAACAAGCAACAATAAAGTTTCTCCGGGGACCAGAGAAAACCTAAGAATTTTATATTCTTTATTCTTTCAGAACATAAGTTCCCAGATCCTGGAATCATGGAGCCTAAATTTTGTATTCTTTCAAGTGATCTGTGTCCTTGTCCCTGAGGCCGACTGGTCACTTTCAAAAGTGGTTAATAAATATTGTCAGAGGGTAGTTGGCTACATCGTGGAACGTCAGATCAACAGTTTATTTTCTGACAGATGGTCTTCTCACGATGCCACTTTGGATGTACACCTAGCACATTGGAGATAGGGTGCTGCATTTCCCATTTATGAGGCATGTAGCCTCGATCCCCGGGGATCTAATTTCTTTCTTCTCTTTCCTGGCTCTCTTCTTGAGGCTGATTCTTCCACTATACCTTCTTGTCTTATTCTGTCAACATGTCAGGCCTATTCCATCTGAAGGTCTTTTGTAGGGTGGCATAGGTAGTACCAGCCCCCAAATATTATATTTTATTGTAGCGTAATGTAAAATAGGGTTATGGTTAGGGTTAGATGAAGATGTGTATAAATAATAAGTCTAGCCCATTTCCAAGGGTCAGAAAAATTGATGATTTTGCTGTCCGCAGTAGTAGAAAAATAGTATTTTCATTTCATTTGTAGAGCTCAATGCTCCATTGTTTCACCTTTCAATAATTAGACGATCCCCTGGAGCCGCCATTGTATCACACACCAGTGTTTGCTGGAAGAAATATTAATGAAGAAGTGAGAGTTCTTTGCAATGATGTTGCTGGTATTCAAACTTTTGAGTTAATGGTATTTTCTATTTTATGTTCCTTATGTCTTCTTCTCTGATATTTTAAGTAGCTTAACGACCTTTTTCCCCTTGCTACTGATAAAATATGAACTGATGGTTGTGTATTTCTTTGGTATTTAGTGTAGTATATCATAGAATTATCGATGTTTTGAATTTTTAAACATAACTATAGATAGATGAAGTACTTCTGACCTTGCAGGATCTTTTTCAATTTATTTGCTAAGTGTAGAATGCTTGGAGAAACCTCACCTTCCTGAATCCCCAGAGAGAATGAGTTGAAGAAACCAGCTATCCCCCTCGAAAATAGTCACTTGTCCCAACTAAGCCCCGCACCATCGTAACCCAACATCCAAGTGGTTGGAGGTCTAGGGAATCTCACTTCCCTGGGGTAACCTTTGCAGGCAGAGTTGGCCGATACCCCCGGTACCCAGTGACAACTTATGACTATTGGCGGACCCAGTCAGTAAAACCCTACCAATAGAAACTGGCACTAGAAGGAGGGCATGAACTCATCCCCCTCTCAAGATTCTAATTTTACACCTCTCAAAGGTTCCCCAAGCTATAGTTTTAGGAGTCAAGCCTTCAGTGGGATTGGGTCTTTCTCTCCAGAAAAATTTGAGAGAATCCTTAGGTCAGCCCCAAACCCGGGAAGGTTTGTTGAACTCGAGCCTCCTACTCAAAAGAAATGAACCCCGAAAACCAGACCAACCACTATTGTCTGGGGGTCTAACATACCTCAGAATACCCAAACTTCTCAGATAATCCCAAGAACCACCACTCAAGCTACCCAAAATCTAGTTCCCCTAATGGCTGCATATTTTGGTAACACCGGGTCCCCAATGGGAACTATTTTGGGTGTAATCAATGACTTACCCTCACACCCAGAGAAGATCTGCCCATGATATGAGCACTTAGGCTCACAGACTACAGAAGAGAATTTACAGGAATATAAGGATGCCATGAATCAACACCAAATCAAGCATGAAGATGTTGTGACCCAGATGTTTCCCTTGTCCTTAGGGCAGGGCAAGTTAAACTGGTACCTTAACCTTCCCGCCAACTCCATTAATAGTTGGCAGGATATGAAGGATGCCTTCTTGGCTACCTTTCGCATACATGTGGACCCAGCCTGGTCCCATAGCCAGTTCATCTCCATTAGGAAGGAACCCAATGAACCCCTTACAACATTCAACCATCGGTTCCAGCGTGCCTTGAAGTGGTGCACAGGCCCTTTCATTCCATCCCCAAAAGTAACCATACAGACTTATCTTAACACAATGTACCCCTTCATTGCCACTCTCCTTTGGAGAACTGCCGTGGGTGACCGGGACACTTTGGCAAAGGTTTACAACCTAGCTTTAGAATTATCCCATGGTCTCAAAAAATCCCTAGGCAAGATTAGGCAAAGCATGCCCTTTAGCATGATCCTCGGTGGAACAGCGTATGCTGGGGGATATAACCCCAATCTGGTGATGGGTGCCCCCATGATGGCAATGAAGCCGCCACAACCACCGATAGACTAGCAGGCCTGGTACATTTATCCATCACAGACTTAGGCAGTACCAGGTCTGGAAGCCTTCCCTTGGAATTAGCCATAGCATGCACAACAACCCTAGACACAACCAAATAGAGTGCCCTTCTTTCAGTCGTCCACGACTGGGGGATTGCCGCCCTGGACTCTGGCTAATACTGCTACCTTCCCAGGAAACCAACAACAACAACCATCACACTGTGATGCCAATACTCAGTTGACCGCTGAGGTTGAGTCCCTCTGGCGAATGTTGTCTACCCTGACTGTGGACATGGGTCAGCTGAAGGTGGGGCCCTATGTACCCCAGAATTCTAATTCCCAGAGGGGGAATATCTTCTCTAACCAATGAAACAATAATGCTGGGGGAAGAAACTTCAACAATGGGCCTCAGCCCAATCAATAGTAATGAAAAATAACAGAAAGACTCGAGGTCCACCTCCAAACCAAAATGCCAACCAAAGTGGTTTCAGACCATCACATTTCACAGCAGTCACAAACTTCTAGCCCATGATTAATTGGTGTAGATTGCACAACACAGGCTCACACAATGAGGTGAATTACACCACACTAAAAAAGGTTATCATGATCTCCCAGCTAGACAGACAATAATCACATGATGCTACTCCCCCAGAGCCTCCTATGCAAGAGTCAACCCATAGTGCCTTCACCTGTGAGACCATCTTCTTTAGAACTTTAGGGAAGATGAAGAGGAATCTGAATTGCATGGATTCTTTGATGAATTTATCCTGCCCTTTGAGGCCAATGCCTTCACCAACCCACGAACTCCATACAATACTTGGAGTCAGGCTGGTAAAGGACCAGCTTACATGCCTACACCCCTATCAAGGACACTCCTCCCTGGGATAACACAATTGACTAGCCTGCTCCTCTAAAAGGTTCTAGCTCTAACCAAGTGAAAGAACTAGCCAAGGGAAGTCACCAATTCCCAGGAGGAAGATTCAACATTACAAAGGCATTAGAACAGACCACCACCTCCATGACCTTGATGGATGTTTTGCTAAACTATCCTGAATAGAAGAAGTCTCTTCTGAAGCTCTTGGGAAACCCAGAAGTCGTCAGTCACCCACCTAAGACTATCTCATTCGAGGATGCCAACACGGTTGTCTTTTAGGGAAACAATGAAGATCCTCCCTTCCTACTAGGCCTAAATATCCAAGGCAAAAGAATACACAATTTCTTAGTAGACTCCAGAGCTTTAGGTAACATCATGCCCTTATCCATATGCCAGAAGCTCAGATTCCATCCCACCCTATCTAATAGTGTAGTGATCCAGCTGGATAAGACTATCATAAAAATGGTGGGGGAATTGAAGAATATCTGAATACAGCTTATCCAGGACCCCAGGATAGCTAGCATAATCGATGTCCAAGTGGTGGACATCCCAGAGACTTATGGGATGTTATTAAGTCAGAATTGGTCTAAGTCCTTGAACAGATATTTTTTGACTAACTTCTCCCACTTATGGCTCCCCTGGAAGGAGAATAAAACAAGATCCAGGTTGAAAGTGAACCCTGGATGAAGCAGGCCCTTACCAAGGTCAGGAGGGTCAGTGATGTCTTCTCTGAGACTTCTCCTGGGGTGTACCGACCCTTTGGAATCTTAACATTCAATTTCACCCCAGGGAGGATCCCATAGTGTTGCAGAGAACCCAGGACCTAGAAGAAAAGTTGAGAGTTGAGGTTGACTCTCAAGGTGCCACAATGACCCCCGCTACACTCCTATCTAGCACTTGGTGTCGAGCACACTATCAGAAATATTCAGAACTAGAGTGTGGACTCTGTCTCTCCATTGCTACCTGACACATCGACGCCTTCTAAAATAGAGAATGCACAATTGATTCCCCGAGGCCCAGTGTTCCTATTGGATGCACTCCTTTGGTACCATCTCCCTGGGAATCCCAGATCCAAACTCCTCTAGAGGTAAACCCCACCTGCACGCCAACAGTTCAGGATGAAGCTCCTCCCAAGTCTCCCAAGAATAATCTAAAGGCTACTCTTTCTCCACAGATCCAAACTACGAATAGCAATTTGTGGACCCTTAAGTTCGATGGGTCCCAATCCAAACAAGGCTATGGGGCCAAAGTAGAATTAATCAACCCGTGAGGGAAATCCTTCCTCGCATCCTATAAACTGCATTTCAACTGCACAAACAATGTTACAAAGTATGAGGCTTTGGTCCTTGGACTCTTATTTACATTAAGGAAAGGTGTCACCCACCTCCGGGCTCTAGGTGATTTAAAGTTGGTTTTCAAATAGGTCTAGAGTCAATATACATGTCATGACAAGAGACTAGCTACATACCGCAATCAGGCTTGGAGACTTTTTGAAGATTTTGATGTCTTTGGCATTGATCTCATTCCTTGATGACGGAACTATGTCCCGGATGCCCTTGTCATTTCTGCCAGCACACTTGAGCCCATGGTCGGCTCGCGACTCTGGAGATTTTCAGTTGAGATGGTCCCCACCCTATCCATTCCAGATAATGTCACCCACTTTAAGGTTTTTGAGGACGATCAACATATCCTAGCCTTCATGGCCAATGTTAGTGTCTTTGAAGACCAAGTAGTGGAGGAATGAGACCATGACAATACTGGGCAGGGTGATGAAGATGATGGGATCATGGACCTACCCACTAATACCATCCTGAAGGGGATGGTTGTGCTTGAACAAATCTTTGGCTTGGACCCTCAAGCCTGGGAAAAGATTTCATCTTCCTCTGAGGGAGGAAAGTTTGAAAGGGTAAACATTGACCAGCCCAGTGAAGAAAAGATGATCCACATTGGCACCTCTTGCTCCCTTGAGGAGAAGGAGAAGATTCTCACAGTTCTCTGAGAATACATAGATGTAATTGCATGGGGATATGAGGATTTGAAAACATATGACACATCCATTATGACTCATACTATTCCCTTGAAACCTGATGCTAAGCCTTTTCAACAAATGCAACGACCGGTCAACCCACTGATTGAGCCTCAAATTCGTCAAGAGGTGGAAAAACTGATGTCAGCCTAGATAATCTTTCCAATCTGGCACACTACATGGGTTTCCAATCTAGTCTCTGTGAGAAAGAAGAGCGGTGAGATTCACCTTTGTGTGGATTTTCAAAACTTGAATAAGGCCTCCAAGAAAGATAATCACCCTCTCTGTTCATTGGATGAGGTGTTAAAGATAGTGAATGGATCCTAGATGATGTCATTCTCAGATGGGTACTTTGGATATAACTAGGTCATGGTTAAGTATGAAGATAGAGAGAAAATAGTGTTTACCACCAAGTGGGGAACGTTTGCATATAGGAGAATGCCCTTTGGTTTGATTAACGCAGGAGCCACATTTTAAAAGGCCATGGACATTGCATTTGAGGGCCTTGTGAATTGGTGCATAATCATCTATATAGATGATTTGACCATCTTTTCCCTAGACAGGCATGACCATTCCACCCATCTCACTCAGATCTATGAGAGATGTCATCGATATGGAATATCCCTCAACCCTAAGAAGTGCATATTCGGGGTCACTGAAGGGAAGTTTCTTAGGCATATCATCTCTGAAAAGGGCATATCCATTTACCCTAAGAGAGTTGAAGTGTTGCTAAACTTACAAATTCCTGATAGCAAGAAAGAGATGTGATCTTTCTTCAGAAAGATCAACTTCATCCGGTGATTCATCACTAGATTCGCCGAAATAGTCAAACTGCTCAATGAAATGATGAAAAAGGATACCAAGATTGAGTGGAATCCTGAAGCAAAGCGGACGTTCACCCAGATCAAACAGACAATAATGGAAGCACCTGTCCTAGCTAGTCCAGACTACTCCCTTCCATTTTACATTTACTCCTTTTCTTTTCCGCATTCCACCACGGCGGTGTTGACTCAAAAGGTTGAAGGGGAAGAACGACCAATAGCTTTCATGAGCTCCCCCTTCAAGAATGCCGAAGTCTGGTATTTGTCACTAGAAAAAAAATCCTTTTCTCTTGTTCGCATTGTGAAGAAATTCTGGCATTACATTCTCTGGAGCAAGGTGTATGCTATCGTCCCGGACCAAGCCATGAAGTCTCTGCTGATGCAGAGTGAGTTGGGCAAAAGATGGGGGAAATGGATGGCCATCCTCTAGGAATATGATTTAGAAATGCAGCCCATGAAGATAGTCTGTGGCTAGGGACTGAGTCAAGCGATAGCAAAAGAGACTCCCCACGTAGAATGTCAAACTTACATGGTGGATTCCATCAATTAAGAACCATGGTATACCGATCTGGTATATTTTCTACTGAATAACAAATGCCTGGAGGGGTTACCTCCCAATAAATGTCATGCCCTACAGATGAAAAGTTCTTACTTCATGATCAAAAACTTTGTGCTTTATCACAGGAACTACGAGGGAGTGTACCTCTGGTGCATCGACAGGGACCAAGCTATGAAGATGATTAATGAATTTCATAGGCAGCTTGGAATCAAACATGGCTCAACTGACGCCACTGCCCATTAGATCCTTTAGACTAGATACTATTGGCCCTGCATATTTAAAGATATTTACACTCATGTTAGAAAATGCCACACTTGCCAAACCGTGGCACATTGTGAGCGTAACCCGACTATGCCTTTGCAACCAGTCTTCAAGGCTAGTCCCTTCGCCCAATGGGCATTTGACTTCATTTGACTGCTACAAATTATTGCACCCGGTGGTCCGAGGCTATACCTTGCAAGAATAACATAGGAGACATAGTTATCAAATTCATGGAAGAAAACATCGTCACAAGGTTTGGAATTCCCTTTGCTTTGGTATGTGACAATGGCTCAACATTTTCTTTGGTGCAATTACTCGAGTGGACCTACAATCGAAAGATCACTTTGAAGTTTTCTAGCAACTACTACCCCTAGGGGAACGGTGTTGCTGAATCCACGAATAAAAATCTACTTGAAGTGATCAAACACCTGATAGAACAAAATCCATGGGATTGGCACAAAAAGTTGAGATTCACCCTCTGGGTGGATCACATTTGAATCAAGGCCGCCCTGGGAACATCCCTGTTCCATCTAGTTTATGGCTAGAACCCTGTGTTCCCAATTAACTTACAAATCCTAGTTTTGCAGTTTATGTAGGAATTCAGCAACCGGGATAACATCATGGAGGTTTGGCTCCTAAATCTGGTGAGAATGAAGGAACAATGAGATGCATTCCTTGAACATTTCACGTGTCACCAAGCAATGGTAAAATGATGGTTTGACCACAGAGCCTAATACAAGGCTTTTCAAATTTTAGACTTGGTCCTGTTGTGGGACAAGGCCCAAAAAAAGAAAGGTAAGCACACCAAGTTCCAACGGCTCTGGCTCAGACCATATTTAATCTCAAAAATTTGTGGGGCAAACACTTACCGCCTTAACACCATGATTGGGGAACCTACCCCATTTTCCTTCAATGGATAGTTTCTCAAACACTATTTCAAATAGGGTAAGTTTGTTTGAAATTGTACGTTATATAAATCCCTTTGCTTGTAAATATTTCTTTCCTGGTGCCTTGTTGGGAGGTATCATGTCTTGTAAATAGCTTTTTTGGCTGCCCTCTAGGGCAATCCTCTTTTGGCAGTTTTTGTTTTCACTTTCGGTTTTCTTTTTGGGTTCCGATATTTTGTTCTCTCTTGTGAGGATTGGAATGCTTCACATAAGCTCTAGTCTCCGGGATGATGTCTGTAGAATGGTGAACTTAAGAATCTATCTTTAGCATAGTGGAATCGATCCGGTCTCTGGAGCTATTTTACAGGTTTGGTGGTACATTTTGAGCAATCTTCATCAGGTTTATTTTCAAAAATCTGGTAATCAGTGAAATAAAATTAAGGAATGAGTAATCAGACACACCCAGGGTAGATCGGTTGTACTAGTTGGTTGACCCAAGTATGAAATTTTAAAGAATTCTTTCCAGGTCTAAAGTTTCATCCCCTACTAAACATATGAAATAGGTGGAGAGGTGAAAGAAGTACCACCATTAAAATTAGTTAAGCTTAAGCTTAATGGTGAAAAAAGTATAGCCCTCCCACCCAGAAACATACAAAATAACAAGATAAGGGAAGCATAACGAAGCTCCAGTCTCTGGGAGAAATGAACAAATCTAATGACTCCATGGTTCAATGTAATTAGTGCCTCTTCTCTACTCCTCCTAGAGGTCATCAGCTTGATTTTTTTTCAAAGCACACACTCCACCACTGATGCAAAGACTATGGACTGGATCCTGTGTGGCCAGATTTTCTCAGACATGTTACTCTTTGCCTATAAGATACTTTGAGTAGTGACTTGTTCCAGTTTCTACTAACCAGAGATTCTATAGTTCTCAAATGTGCTAAGGCATTTATCCCAGATAGTCACCATTTGTTATGCCCTGCATCCCCGTTCCTATATTTTTTGTGCAAAATGTTGGGTCCCCCTTTTTGGTTTTTGCTTTTGGCTCTTGCCTGGTCTCTTTCTTTATTTTATTTTATTTTCCTTCTCCAGGGTTTTCTTCCCTATAGTTGTGCTTTATTTTGTTGGTTTCTCATGCCTCTGGGACCTCGGTCCCAGAGTTGGTCATCCTTTGTTGGGAGCTAGATTCCAGACTTCGAGATTCTTTGTCACGATGTTCTCTTTCCTTAAGATGATATCATCGCATGGAATCCCCAGGCCCAGAGTCTGCAGGTCTATCTGTCTGAAGTTTGCAGAAGGATAGGTGACTTTCTTTTTACCATGGCTATAAATAGAAGTTACCTGTCATTTTCACATTTACCATGATTAAACACTTGTGCAATCAGAGTGATTTCAGAGCAATTTGCATCAAATTAACGATAATCTAGTACTAATCATTTTGAGCATTTCTGAGCAATTGTGAGTGGTCATTGGTAGTGAGTTGTGATCATTTGGCAGTTGAAGCTGTTGTAAATCTTTCACAAAAGTTTCCTCTCCTCTCCTTTCTTCATTTTTAGGTTAGTGCCTTTCTTCCCGCTTTTCTTTCCTTCTTTCTCGTTTTGTTTCCTTTTTGTGTTGTCTTTTTTTTGTTCTGTTTTGCGTCTCCTTTTGGTTTGCCACCCATTGGTGGGTCGGCTCTGCCAAAGGGTTGTTCGCCCTCTGGGTAGGTGTAGTTTAGTTTGTAGATGGTGTAGATAGTTGTAAGTATTATGTATATTGTCTGGTTTCTTGTGGGTGTTTGCTCTGTGTTGTATATGTGTAAATTTGTTGTATATCCTTTCAGTGTGTATGTATATCCCCTTCAGTTATATTATGTAAGTGTGTATATTTTGTGCATTCTGCTAGGTAGTCTATTGAGCTTGCCATTATGCTTTTGCTTCTGGTTTTTAGTCTGTGAGCTCATTCTATGCAGAATACCACCTGTTTGAAACTCAGCTCTTGGCCAGTTTCAAATAGGTGGTTTTCTCTCTCTTCCATAAACCAGTCTGACCCTCATTTATGTCCCATACACACATTTAAATCTATCCAAGTGACCTTCACTTTTCACGCATTCAGATAGTTGGCTCTGCCATCATCGCCATAACTCCCATTTATTACTCACCCACGTGGCGCCCACGTGGGTCTGACGGTTCACTTTTTATTTATTTCTACCAACGGTTACTTCCCCGGGCTCTGGGTCTATTACCATCACCTGCCTCATGTCCTTTTACTAAGTATGATAAAATCTCTGAATCTGGATGATTAGTTAAAATTATAAGTTCGTAATATATGTATGCTTTCCAGAGTTTTTGAACTAAGCTAACTTTTCAAGGAAAGCGGACACTACGACGATAGGATCTCCAGACCCTGGAGTTTTTATTTATCTATACATTCTACCGGATGCCTTACCGTACAGGTTTCTAGAGTAGTACTTTCATACATGTCTGAAGCATCTGCATCTTTGCCACCCGAGAGTCTAGAACTTCCGTCTATAGCAAGTACCAGAGCGACAGTAAGATCCAAAATGGAGAAGGCTCTAGAAAAGATGCCTTTAAACCTGAAGTATATAAAAGACAGAGTCGTCACGGGCTCCAAGATTGAGTCCAAAGTCCAGCTTATTACCAACACTAGCATCGGAACATGGCTAGAAATGCAGGCCTTGGTCAAAGTTATGTACATTCAATGACAGGCCGAAGATCCTTTGGCCATTCAAATTGGAAACTCTAGGATTCTCAAGGTGGCTTGTTTCCCATGCTCTGTGTAATAACCAGAGCTTATTCTCACACTTTCAGCACACTACAACGCATCTATCCGGGCTGTTATGCTCATAGCCCCGGAACCAACAAGGTACCCCACTCCTTTAGTGTCCCTGGATCTTGATACCTTCTAGAGGGGCTTGGGGATCCCCCAATTTGACAAACTGGTTGTGGTCACCTGGTCAGATGCCTTGGCCCAATTCACTTAGTTGGAGGACATGACCCGTATATACATGAACAATCATTGGTTAAAGACCCCGAAGAGGGACTCAAGGAGGATGAAGCTAGAAATCACCAGGGCCAAATTAAAAGAAAGCATCCAAATGGGGATGATAGCCTTGTGCCAGGTCTTTAGACAACAACATGCCTGAGAGTTCTCCAGATGGATGTTCTACTTTTTGCTAGGTATCAACATGGGCGAGGAGTATTTTGACTGGGCTTCCATAATCTCCAACCATGTGGACTCTCAATTCCTCCAACTAGCTAAGAAGAAGAAGTTTTATATGAATTCTTATGTCCTCTGGGCCCTGGCACAACAACGACCTTATACCAATGGGTTACTTACATAGGGCGTGCTCAGGATCGGCTCAAGACAAAAAGCCGCTTGGGACCACTTTCCACAAATACAATGGGAGGTCAGCTTCCCCAATTTTTGCTGAGTAAATGATGCCTTCATTTACTACCACCTACTCACACCCACCCGGGATGAAGGATACCATCTATCCATAGAGGTGATGAATTTTTTCTGGAGTTACAGACATTATTATATACAATTTTAGCAGCATGCTTATATAAGGATGATCGGTTTCTCTGAGAAACCCTACTTGTTGCCCAAACATTGCAGGGACAAGAAAATTCTCATGGAGTATTGCAGGAAAATAATGGAGCTGCATGCCTTCTATGCCCTAAAGAAGGTAACTAATATTCCATTCCCGATCACTTGTGGGAATTATTCATGCAGTCTGGCCACCACCAAAGAAGCATACAATATTGAACTAAAAAGCTATAGCTTGGCAGAATTCTACTTGGTGCGGAAGAATTTTGATCCGCATGACAAGATTGCAGTGGTGCTTCCCTGGGCATCAGAGCCCCACCAATATCATATGGAGAATTTCTAGGAGGATTTCCAAGACAACGTGGATGTCCAGGGGTGACATTTTGTCAGGATGACCGTAGGGATGATGGAGAGATTGAAGCTTTGGAGATTCCCAGAGGACTTTTCAGATACTAGCTCCATGGTCGATCCATAGTACAAGGAAAAGGGGATCGATAAATTGGCCCTCACAACATTGTTGACCATAGCCACCTCTTCTTCAAAAAGGTGTGCCCCAGAAGCGTCTTTCGGGTGGCCCAGCCGGTACCCAAGTTAATTCTAGGGGCCGAGACTTCCTCACAAAGAGTAGATAAAGGAAAAGGGATAGACACAACTTCCACTGTGTAGGAAGTCCCTATTAAAGAGAAAATAAGGTAATTGGTAGCATCCTCCCAACAAATGAAGGAGAAGCTAATCACATGGCTGGCTACCCTAGTGCTTATGGTTAGGCCAATTTGTCCTCCATCCTCCCCTTCACTAGCAGCCTTGATGGTTAAGGCAACAGGGATGGATTCGACAGAGCAAGCAATAGTAAGGGATGCGGGTCCACCCTTGATTACCCAGAGAAGGGGGAGGCTTGACCTGAAGCCCAAGAAGGAGCTAGAGTTGGGGATGCCCCAGACTCCATAAGTTGAGATCCTTTCTTCCAACTCCCTAGAGCCAAAGAAGGAAGTGAAACCTATCGATGTCGCAGCCAACCCTCCTCCGTAGGATGAGTTTGATGATGTTTTTGCAACTGATGAGTTTAGTAACCTATAGGGGGACATCAAGCAGACAAAAGAAGTCCCAATAGAAGAGGAAGCTGAGGAACAAAGATATGCACAAGAGCAGGAGGAAAAGATGGAGGGGGAGGAAATAGAGTAGGAAATCACCTCTGAAGTTCCAGAGAAGCAAGATATGGGGGTGGGACAACAAAAGAAGAATGAACAAGCGGCATCTACTGAGGGAATCAGACCTACAAGAGAAACTGTAACCTCAGCTGCCATGTTTCAAGTGCCACTCTTTGGAGCAACCTTTGGATAGGTAATAATCGTGGCACAAATGCTAAATTTTGGCTTGGTACCTCCCCTATTTCCAAAGGATGTATCAGAAGAAGAAGAGATCCCAATGACTGAGGCTGAAGAATAAGAAAAACAAGAGGAGGAAACCCCCGTGACAGCTGATGAAGGTCCAGACAAAGCTAAAGATATAGAGGACAAGGCCGAGGAAACAAACGTCACCAGGGGAAACATTCCTGATAAAGCCCAAGATAAAGAGAAAGGGGTGTGTGAAACTCACACCACTGAGGAGGAACAACAACAGGACACCAGGGAAGAACTAAAAGAATAGACTCTAGTGAATAAGCCACCCTTGCCACCTCAGTGGTTAGTGGAAAGCAAGAAGAGAAAATCCTTGTCCACCCCGAGAACTCACATCTCTCTAGCTGAAATGATGGCTCAGGTCTAGGAACCACCAAAATCTAAGAAAGCCCAGATGGTTCGTACCCTTCAAACTGGGCTGGGCAGAGAAATAGTTGTAGTTGTGGTGACACCTCCCCCAGATGCTGATGAGGTAATGGATGAGGCTGGAGACTATGATATCACAGAGATATCACTGGAAAAGAGAGGAAAATAGGGTGAAGTGAACCCGTTAAAAGAAGCGACCAGAGCCGTGGAGGCCCGATATGAAAAGGAGGCTCAAAGGCTCAAAGAGGAAAAGGAAAAGACAGCTAACCTCATGGGGTTGCTTGCTGAGCTGGCCTAACCTATCAGTGCCATTCCTCTAGAGGCCTCCATGTCTGATGCGCCATTACCATAGAGTGACATTGACTCCCTGCGAGCAATGAAGAAGGCCCAAGCGGTTGATGAGTGGGTCGCTCTACAAGTAGGAAACACCTTACGTTTCCTAATATCCACCCTCCTAGATTTATATGCGGCCTGACATGTTCTGCATCAGGAAGATTCTATTCTTAACATATGGGAGGGTGATATGAAAAACTATGAAGCATGCAAGGTAGAACTAGAGGAGCTCCTGAACCTTGGAGAAGAGATGGTCTCTGAATATGGAATTCTGGGAGAGGATTCATTTGACTTTATGAGGACCCAACACTCCAAACTTGACCTCACATTGGAGGTACCCAAGAAACTGGTAGGGGCTCTGCATGATAAAGTCAAGACGGTGCAGTATTTTTTAGACATGTACAAGGCATTTGTCGCAAAGGTCTCTGGAGCTGACCCATTCAGCACTGACACATGCACTCCGAAAGAATACGTTTTGGGTAAGTTTGATGAATTGGTAGAATCTAGATATCAATCCCCAGAGGGAGTGGATGGGACTCAAATGGCGAGATTAACTCGCATGATCCTTAGTGGCCATGATGCAGAAAAAATGGCTGATGAGTTCAAGAAAAATGTTCCAGGGCTAGGGGAACAAATTAAGGTGGCTAAGTACCGGCAGTCTGGCCTTAGAGAAATTGATGAGGATGGAATATCCCACCTTCTCCAAACCTTCAATGACAACAAGCAACAATAAATTTTTTTTGGGGGTCGGAGAAAATCCAAGAATTTTATATTCTTTATTCTTTCAGAATGTAAGTTCCTGGATCCCAGAATCCCAGATCCTAAATTTTGTATTCTTTCAAGCGATCCGTGTCCCAGTCCCCAAGGTCGACCGGTCACTTTTAGAAGCAATTAATAGATATTGCTAGAGGGTAGTTGGCTACATCGAGGAACGTCGGATCAATAGTTGATTTTCTGATAGATGGTCTTCTCGAGGCACCACTTTGGATGTACACCTGGCATATTAGAGATAGGGCACCGCATTTCCCATTTATGAGGCATGTAGCCTCGATCCCTAGGGATCTGATTTCTTCATTCTCTTTCCTAGCTCTCTTCTCAAGGCCAATTCTTCCACTATACCTTCTTGTCTTATTCTTTCGACATGTCAGGCCTATTCTGTCTCAAGGTCTTTTATAGGGTGGCATAGGTAGTACTGGCCCCCAGATATTATATTTTATTATAGTGTAATGTAAACTAGGGTTAGGGTTAGATGAAGATGTGTATATATAATAAGTCTGGTCCATTTCCAAGGGTCGGAAAAATTGATGATTTTTCTGTCTACAGTAATAGAAAAGTAGTATTTTCATTTCAGTTGTAGAGATTAATGCTCCATTGTTTCACCTTCCAATAGTTAGACGCTCCCCTAGAGCCGCCATTGTATCATGCACCAATGTTTGTTGGAAGAAATATTAATGAAGAAGGGAGATTTCTTTGCAATGATGTTGTTGGTATTCAAACTTTTGAGTTAATGGTATTTTATGTTTTATATTCGTTATGTCTTCTGCTCTGATATTTTATGTAGCTTAACAACCTCTTTTCCCTTGCTACTGATAAAATATGAACTGATGGTTGTGTATTTCTTTGGTATTTAGTGTAGTAAATCAGAGCATTATTGATGTTTTGAATGTTTAAACATAAATATAGATAGATGAAGTACTTCTGACCTTGCAGGATCTTTTTCAGTTTATTTGCTAAGTGTAGAATGCTTGGAGAAATCTCACCTTCCTGAATCTCCGGAGAGAATGAGTTGAAGAAACTAGCTATCCCCCTCAAAAATAGTCACTTCTCCCAACCGAGCCCTACACCATCATGACCCGACATCCAGGTGCTTGAAGGTCTATGGAATCTCACTTCCCCGGGGTAACCTTTGCAGGTGGAATTGGCCGGTACCCCCGGTACCCGGTGACAACTTATGACTGTTGGTGGACCCAGTCAGTAAAACCCCATCAACACATTCTTAACTGAAAAATGTTTTAAGAATTGTCTAAGCACTGGAAATTCAAATTCTTGTCCATCCATGTTTTTTAATAGATATGAATCTTTTCCAAAACTTTGATGAACCAAAAATGGCCCCAACCATAATGATTAAAACTTCTTGTGCTTCCCTTTGTCTTCAACCCTTACATTCCATTGGAGTACTAAATCATTACGCTAAAATTTTTTGTCACTTGATCTCTTATCAAACAAATATTTCATTTTCTACTGCAACTTAATGTTCTCCTTTTTTCTATCTTTTTTGACCTCATCTAGTTCTGCTAATTGCATCATTCTATTGTGCATAGGTTTAGAATGATCTAGTTCTTCCTCCTGGATAAACTCATATACTGGAAGCAAGTTATTCATGGGCATTCTAGATTGCATACCATATACAAGTTCCAAAGGTGACTTAATTGTTTCTTTTTTCACTATTATCCTATCATCCCATAGAGCAAGTTTCAATTTTGTATGGAAAGCTCTTTTATTCTTCTCAAGGGTCTTCTTCAAGATTTTCAATATGCTCTTGTTTCTAGATTCTGCTTGTCCATTTTCTTGAGGATGATATGGGGAAGAATATGATATCATAATCCCATATTCATCACATAAATCTATAATTTCATCTGATCTAAAGCACATAGCATTGTCCATTACTAATTTTTTAGGAACACCAAATCTGGTCAGAATGTTTTCCATCAGAAAATCAGTGACCACTTTACTAGTTTCTTTCTTTGTGGGAACTCCTTCCACTTTGTAAAATAATCAGTAGAAAAAAGTATCCAACTGTGTCCACACTATATTTCTCTGAAAAACTCTCTAATGAAATCATTTCCCCACATGGAAAAAGGTGCTTCGGCACTTACAAGATTTAATAGCAGTGCACCTAAGAATTTCAACTTATTTCAAAAACTTTGGCAAGGTTCACATTTTCTAACAAATGCATGAGTATCTTTGAATAAGCTAGGCCAATAATATACAACCCTCAATATTTTATGGGAAGTGGTTTTAGCAGAGAAATGTCCTCCATAAACTCCAACATGCATTTCAACTAATACCTTTTCAACTTGGCTCTAATCTAAGCATAATAACAGTACACCATTTGTATCTTTCCAAGATGTGAGGCCTCACCCCGACCCATCATAGCTTTACTACTCGATCACACTTTGATAATTTATGTTTTGATACATTGATACACTTTTTGATTATCCTAATAGAGACTCAAGATATTATGTTATGATGATGATTATATTGTGTGGATTACATTTTGATATGGATTTGACCTAGAATAGGATGTTGATTTTAATTATATATGTTTAGATAAGTGAATTGATGAGAAGATCAAATCATGATTAGACTTGATTATTTCATGGATTTTATGTCATGATGATTATAGAATTATTAGGTTTTAAATATTTTTGTATGAAAATTGCAATTAGGAATTTAATTTTGCTATTGATTAATGTTGCTAATTATAAATTGAAAATATATATTGCATGTGATTTTATTATCTTGGACTACTGATGCTTGAGTTTAGTGTGCAGGGAAGAGAACCATGGAATTATTTAGAGAATTAGGGCTAAACACATGTGAATTGAGTAAGGCAAGGTTTAATCTAATAAGGGGTTGAAACCTCATTGTAATATGATCTTTGTTGTAAACATAATCTGAATGTGTGTTAATAGTTTAAAATTCATGTTGTTGTTTGGACATGTCATTGTGAATGTGATGTGTATTTTTTTTTGGTGTCACTTGACACTTGTGTTGTCCCTGTGAATGGTGACATGTCAAATTAGAGCTTGGGAAAGAACCTCCAAACCTTATAGGATGTTATATTAATCCCACTTGCATATAGATGTCTTGTAGGGATCACATCAAGTTAGAACTCAGATTTGAACTTTAGGGGTACTTTGGAGGGGTCAAAAGTGACCCTAGAGTGTATTTTTGGCTAAAATTAGTTAACCCTAAGGGGGTACCTTGGGTTAGGGTTATTTTTTACCTATGGAGTAAACCTAGATCATCATTATGGTTATCCGAAATGCCTACCTTTCAAAAGTGATGAAAATTAAGATGGCCACATGCATTTAACTTGTCCCACACTCCTTACTAAACTCACAATTAAGAGGGGAGACAAGAGGTAAGACAAAAGGACTAGAGGGCATGTCTCATTAATTGTTAGGTTTTGAGTACACTTCTAGGGGTCTTTTTAGAGGGTTTGGAGAAAATTAGTGGGTGTTCACCCACTCTCTAATTTTAGAGACAACTAGGGTTAGAGGAAGAAAATGAAAAGGATAAGGGCTTCTTCTCAACCACATTCTTGTCATTTTTCTTGGACCAAGGTTGGTGGATTCTTTCCATGGAGGAATACTCTTGCATTTAAGTTTTGCATGTTATTGTTTAAGTGAATATGTAAATCTTGTATGGTGTTCATATATTTAAATCTTGTAAGGTGTGGTTGTATGTAGATTTTATTGCTATGTGTTGGGTTGGGAATGCATTTGGATTTTATTTCATTTCTTATTCTTTTGGATTGGGAGTATTGTTTATGGGAGTTTAAGGCATTACTCACCCTCTGGGAAGGGAAGAAGTGGCCTTGGGTGAAGGGGTTAGTTGAGATTTCCATTGTAGTGAGAGTCTCTTCTCTTGGAGAAAAGGGATAAATTCATGGAGTATGGGCTCCATGAAGCCATGTTGTGAATATTGGTTTTTGGTATAGAAATGAACAACTGTGTATATGGAAGGAATGTCAATGTAGCCTTGGAAAGGCATAGAAGGACTCTTGTTGAGAAATTTGAAAATTCAATGACATTCTCCTCCTTGAAAAAGCCCACCTTCACCCTCTTCAATGGGTTTTAAAAACTCAATTGTGAAGCATTGGTTGGGAGTAAATTGTTGTGTTGTGCATATATGTTAGTTGTGAGAATTGAAATGTGCTACCTTGTTTAGCCTTGGTTCTCCAAGCTCAGGGGTGGTCTCCTTGAGACCTTGGTTAGGAGGTGAGCTTCCTATGGTTCCCCTCATATTTTTTTCAGGTTTTTGAAATCAAGTTGGATGTGGAAAAGTTTGGGGAGGAGTCTTCATTTTGGTGTTGTTGTGAAAGATAAACTTTAAGGTTGCATGATTACTTCTTGTGTTAAGGATCATTTTTATTAAGTGTTGTAAATTCTATTTTGTAAGCTTGTTAAGCAAAATGTGAAAAACTCTCATTCCTTTTGTAATGATATTCATAGCATGTAAATCTTGTGGATTGTTAAATCTTGAAATCTCTAATGTATGTGACTTTAAATTTTTAAGTCAAGAACACTACATGTTTCCTTTAGAATTCTGAAATTTTATCTCAATTAGATAAATACTTTATTTTCAAAATGATTGTATTCCCAATCCTTAAAAAGAAGAGATTAGTTTACTAACTATATTAAGTCAAAGAAATTAATATATTAATGAAAACAATCACCTAATATTAATAATCAAATTTTAGTTGCATAATGTATGACACACACAAAAAAAAAATCAAATTCATACATGTATCTACTTTAAAAAAAAAGAAATCAATGATATCAATGTGTAGAACTATAACTAAATTTACCATGACATTTTCTAGAATGTAGAGAAAAAAATCTCTCTGGAAAATGTATGGGGAGGGATTTAATTCCCTCCCCTTACACAAAGAATATTCTCTAAAAGATTCCCTCTCTAAAACCACTTTATTACCTCCTAAACACCCTTTTTAATTATCCTTTTTCATGCTAATGCATAGTCTTTTATTTGGGAAGGCTTAATGCTCTTTATCTATTCTCGTGGGCCCCACAATAATATTTTCTCTTACCTTTCTTTTCCCCATGCAAAATTTGGGCTGACATGATAATCATTACCCAAGATTAAACCCTTCCCCATTCGATGCAAATTGGGTCTGACATGAGGATAAATGCACACCCTAGGACAAAGAAGTTTTAACATAGTTAAACATAGGGGAAATTGTTATGGGCCCCACCTCAGCCTTGGAGGATTTTGCATGCTCTCCATTTTCCTTGGTTTAAATGCCACCATACCCTTTTCATGCAAAATTTGTAAATTGACTTCACTTTAATTCCAGCATGGGATGGAAGACTTTGCAGTGGCCCCCACCACCCTTGGTTCATGTGAATACCTTTGCAAAGGCTATTCTCCCTTCAAAAATTTGCACGCTTGAGAGGATTTGGCATTTCACACCCCCCCACCCACTTGGCAAGTGGGCCTTGGGGGATGGGGAGATGATGTGATAGCTTGATAGGCTAGAAGGTAGATAGGGTGATAGGTTGGTAGATAGGTAGGTAGGTTAGGTTATAGCTAGTTAATAGGTAGTTAGTTGATAGTTAATATATTTAATAACATAATCAGATTTAATCATGTATTGAACAATTTATTAAAATAATATTTTACTCTATTCTTTGGGTACAACATTAAAATAGATTATTATATTTAGATAAGATTAGGTCAGTTAAATAGACTTATTTATTTATTATGTTATTTGAATTATGTAGTCTCATTTAATAGATATACTTTCTATTTAAATTGTGTAGGTTAATTACTAAATTTAAAACCTTAGTTTGTATGTGAAATATATAGATTTGCTAATATATTATGGATTTAATTTCTTTTTGTTTTATTTAAATCATGTAGTTTTGTTTAGATATAGTTTATTTAATTGTGTAGTTAATTATTGATTCATAGATGTAGTTTTTATGTAAAATGTATAGATAGATGTTAATTTAATTTTATTATGATAAATTAAATTATATTGCCCATGTGTTTCAAATGGGTTAGAGGTCAATTTAAATTTTCTATTTGAGTTTAATTTAATATTCTATTAGGGAATTAAAGGACTATAGTTGCATGGGAATTTGAAAGGGAGAATTTAATTGTTTTAGAAGGATAAGGATTAGATTAGATTTTGATTATTGAGTTTTAAACTAGTGGTTAAAGGTCGAAAGAGAATTGAGACTAGATTTAAATGAATAGGTTGTAATCAAGGTGAAGAAATTAAGTAATTACCAGGGTAACTTAATTCAATGTATGACTCTTAGAAATTGATTATCATCATGATACTACACATAGATTAAAACATGAAACCAGAGTTAAATCAACCTGACCCAAGTGTTCATGTAACCCGTATGACAAGTTGATGCTCTAATTTTGCATCTGTATGTGGTGTGACCCTAATTCAACCTATGTATATACCTTGCAACTCGAAGACTAACCTTACCATGCTATCACATTACCTCAATACATCCTTTTTTAGTGGTATGCACTTGCATTTTAAAAAAAAAAATTGTATGTGTGTTTTGCCCTTGTTTTGGGCATGACACCAATACAAATCTCCTTGTACTAGGGTGTACCTTTGAGCTTGCAACCTGAGATTCCTTTTTTGATTATCTATCATAACCTCAAGGCACTTGGAATTATTTAAGTAGTACATGATATCAACATAAAAAGGTTATCTTTCAATGTTGGTTACTGTTGAATCCTGTACTTTTGTGTTATTCACTTGCACCAAGTCTAAATTTTCTTCTTTCATTAATTTTTCTAAGCCTTGTCCTCTTACCAATTTTGTGAGATGGATTTATAAATTAAACTCTTGAATTTTATTAATCCATTTGCATCTCTTACCAGTCACTTCTGATTGAGTAAGGATACCTTTAACTTCTGAATGAGGTAAACATGCTAATACTTTGGCACACACCAAATAAGTTCTAAATGATTTTATAGCTTTTATGAAAGCATATACCTTTTTCTCCACCATTTCATAATTCAATTCTATAGCTTGAAGGGATTTGCTAAAAAATGCAACAGGATGCTCAAATCCCTCCATCTTTTTTTAGCAAAACAACAACAATTGTATGGAAAGATGCAAATGAGAATAATGAGAAAGGCTTACTATAATCAGGGGATCTCAAGACAGGTGTCTCCTAAACTGCTTTCTTAATTCTTTCAAAACCTATTTGTTCCTCTTAATTCCACTAAAAATTTGCATCTTTTTTCAACAGTTTAATGATAGGTTTGACAATATCAAAAAAATTTGCAATAAATCTTCTCACAAAATTTATATTTCCTAAGAAATATTGTACACCTTTAATATTCTTTGGAGCAGTGAACTTTTGAATGGCCTCTATCCTTTCTAGGTCAATCCTCACTCCATCCTTTGACACTATATGTCCTAGCAACTTTACTTCTGTCACTGCAAATTGACATTTTCTGGGATTCAGAGAAGCACCATATTCCAAAGCATTATATTTTTTTTATAGGTGTTCACAATGATCCTCTACTTTTTTGGAAAATGTTTTTAAATCATCTTGGTAGATTACCATGAATAAGTCAATAAAATCTTTGATTGCAACATCCATGGCTCTCAAAAAAGTTTCTCCTGCATTTATTAGTCCAAATGGCATTCTGATATAGTCATATATTCCCCATGGAGTAGTAAATGCAGTTTTGAAATGTTCTAATTCTTTTACTAACACTTGGTTGTAGCCTGAAAATCCATCCATCATTGAAAATAGCTCACAACCAGTAACCTTGTGTACATTGACTCCATATTAGGGAAAGAATAATTGTCTTTAAGAGATGCAATGTTGAAATTTCTGAAATCAAGACACAACATTATGTCACCATTCTTCTTTCTCACTGGGACCAAATTTGAAACCCAAGTTGAATGTCTTATGGGCTGGATAATCCTTGCATCTTTTAGCTTCATCAACTCTTGTTGCATTTTAGTAGCCAACAATGGGTTGATTGGTCTTTGTTTTTGTCTGAATGGCTTTACATATGATTTCAGTGGGATTTCATGTTGGAAAAGGTCTTCCCTATAAGATTTCAAATATTCATAAGACCATGCAAACATATGCTTACATTTTCTTAATAATTTTATCATATTTTTTCTGACATGGGAATCTAATCCTTTTCCAATATATATTATCTAAGGAGTGGTCTCTGATCCTAAATTTATTTCTTCCAAATCCTCAATTTTAGCATTTCTTATCTTGGATAAGTGATCATCTTGATTACTAAACAATGCTTCTAATTCAACCAGTCCCTTATGAATCTAATTATAACTTAATTGGAAAACCTCATTCCCCAGAACACAATCCTTGCCATCAATGACCTCAAGTAAAGAATTACAGTCTATATGCTGGTTTTCATAATGGTCTAGGCATTGAAAAAATCTTAGAATATCTTGGTCATCGTCAAATACTTGCCAGTTGTGAATATTTTCAGGGACAACTGGTCTTGTCTTAATTTAAACTATTGATACCCCATTTAAAGTCAAATAATTAGTCTTCAAAGCAACATTAGCTAAAAAGTCTTCCATGATGTTTTTGGATCTTTCTATCCAATTAATATTATAGGCATCAAAAGATTCAATTTGGTCCCAAATAGCATGTTTGTACATTTTTAGCCTATCATTTTTCACAACATATTTGGACCTAACTTGGGAAACTAATAGCTCAGAATCACCATAACATTTTATATATTTTATTCCATGCTTAGCATCAATATCTTGCCCTAAAAACAAAGCTTCATATTCTACTGTATTATTTGTACATTGGAATGATAACAAGAAAGAATACTTAAAATTTGTACTTGATGGAGAAATAAATAACACACCAGCTCCTGATCCTTCTTTGGAATGGGCTCCATCAAAATAAATCTTCCATAAATGATCATTTTGTATATTCGACTCCTCAACTAAATGATCAACATTTTAAGATTGATGAGCACTAATTTTCACTTTGAAGTTCTCCATGTCAATATCTACATAGTAATTAATGTCAATATCTTCATGTAACTAAATCATATTGGGTGCCCTCCCTTCTTTGGACACCTTGACATTATTTCCAGCAATATTGAAAGTCGCATAAGATAAATCACATTGAATATTTCCCCCATTGAAGCACTCCATTTCCTAGACAACAACATTCCATAATGAGGTGGGCTATCAACCACCAATACTCTCATTGTCAAAACTGTGTCAGGGCATATAGCTAACCTATAAGGTAAAGCTTCAATGGTACCAACAACAGGGATCTCTCTAGAATCCATTGCTTGACATCTCCCATGAGGAGTATCAACTTGTAATCCCATGGATCTCATTATTTCTGCAGGCATGACAGTATTAGGTGCTCTAGAATCTATCATACATGTTTTGAGAATCTTACCATTAATGACCAATGTTAAGAAAAAAGGATCAACCGCTCCTACAGAAGTATTTGTATTTAGATAAATTTGAGGGATCTTAGAAATCATTCCCTCAAGATATTTTCCCTTGTTTTTAGATTTCTTTTCAACTTACTCTGGTTTTTGAGGTTTCATTGGAGAAACACTATTTAATATTGAAAGGACCTTTTCTTTATGATCCTTTATTCTCATCATTTCTAGAAATGGGACCTTGACAGCCATTTGTGATAGACACTGGCCCATATCAACATGAGTATATTTCACATCAGAGGATTTTGGTTTTTCAAAAATAATATTATTATCCTCTATTTGAATATTTAGAGTAGAATGTTCCTTCTTTGATTTATTATTTTCAACTTTAGAAGAGGAAGAACTTGTTTCTGGCACTTTAGCTTTTCCCTCATGTACAATGTTTGGATCATTAGCTTTGCTTACAATTTTGACCTTAGGCTTATTTAAATTTTTCCTATGTCCTTCTCTTTTTGGTGTATACTTGGCATATGTTTTATTTTCTTTGATAAAGATGCCAGGTGGTTGACTACCTACATCACCCACTACTCTATTTCTCAAGTGTTAATTACTTCTTTCTTTATTTACTAGATCAACAATGATTCTAGCCTTTTCGTTATCAAAAGGTTTTCTTATTGTGGTGGATTCTTGACTATTCCGAGAATAACATATTATATCATCAAACTCTTCATCTTCACTGTCAGATAGGACTTGTTGGTGATATTCTTCCATTCTTCCTTGTGAACCATACATATTATGGTTCTCAACTTCATCTTGATAATCTATATCAAGGCATGCATAAGAATTAGTTATATCACATCAATTATGATCACATAGCTCATCTTCTTCACCATCTCATTCTTCATTAGCACTTATGTCTAGGGATACAACACAAACATCAGGATTGTGTTGGGCTTGACAATATTCACACCAATAAGTATCACTACACATGTTTACAACATTTTTGGGTAAAGGATCAGGGGTCCTATTTTCAGGTTTATCTTTTCTTGGGGGGACAACAAGCTTTCCACCCTTAAAATGGGTACCATAAGGATGATTCTGCATCCTATTCTATGGATTATAATTTTTGTAGGATAGTCTATTATTTTTTGGAGCTTTATATTCTTAATATTTAGTTTCTTTTTGGTTGCTCCTACTAAAATGTGCATCATCTCTTCTACCCATTTTCCCTGACACTCTTCTCTTCATTTCTATATTCACTACTATTTTATATGCATCATTAAGACTTATAGGATTTTTTTTCTATGAGAGCATACCCCATCTTAGAACCAAAAGCATTTAGATATGTAGCAAGACATACCTTTTCATCTAGTTTTATCTTTTGAAATAGATTGTGCATGGCTCTTTGAAATCTTGTGTTGAATTTGGTGACTTCTTCATTGAATTTTTTTTTATATTATTTAATTCATTTAACAAAAATGCTTCATTTATTTTTTCACCATACTGATCTTTGAATAAGTATATTAATTCTTCCATAGATGCTACAGAACCATTAGATAATCCTCTAAACCATTCCCTAGCATCTTCTACCAAGGAATGAACAAAGAGTTTCATTAGGACATCTTCATGATTAATATTCAGATCATCTATAATATCAATAAGCTTTCTCAAATGTACTTCACAAGAAATAACATTATTTCCTGAACATTTAAGGAGTTTTTCCCCAATATCATTAGGTATTGTATTAGGGTAACCAGGCATACCAATAAAAGTAAATTGTTTGTACCTTTCTGGATGCAATGGTTTCCTTTGAAATTTATCATCATCCTGGAAAGTGGAAACTTTGGCTCTTGAAGATGTAGTATTTTCAGCACCAACATAAGAATATATAGAATATTGAAAGATGTCAATCTTCTTATTCATCTCCAAGGTGGCGGCCTTTGCTTCGGCATTTTCCTGCATTTTAGCCATGGTTTATTTCTTTCTCCCTTCTTGATATTTCAAGATCAATGTCTAGCTTAGACATTTGTTCTGTTAGGACTTTGTGAGTTTTTGGTTCATCAACTTCACTTCCAGTAACTTTCTTTTTTCCTTTATCTCTAGAAGTTTATGAACCAAAAAATTTGTGGGTAATTGGTGTCTTTTGATCGCTATGAGACCTTTCAAAACTCTATTTTTCTTGATGTATTAAAGATATTATTCTAAACTTATCAACATCTCTTTGATCTTGTTTTTTCTTTTTGAAATCTTTTTCTCTTCTTCTGTTGAATAAGGGCTAACTGCCTCATCAAGATTCCTTCTTCTTCAGCAAGCTCATCAGAAGGAACTTCAAAATCTGAACTAATAGTGTCAGTCCCTTCTCTTTCACTAGAAGTATTGGTAATTGCATATGTTTCTAATCCTAGGTCAGGGGATTCTTCATACTCTGAGGTATTCCCCTCATGACTGGATTGGTTTGCATCTTTTCTTCCAGTGTTGTTTTCTTCTTCTCTTGGAGATGAGTCATCTATTAGCTTGGTTCTTCTTTTCTCTCCAAAACATTGTAGTCCTAGAAGTGGTTGGAATTCCACTATCCAACTCAACTTCAGGATTATCTCTCACTCTTGACCTTGTATTCATATTGAAAGGATGTGTATGAATTTTGAAATTTACTTAGAACTGATTACAAAGATTTTCTTTGAGATTCGCCACTGAAAACAATTTTGGAAAATATAACACAACCAAATATGAATACTATAAGAATGACATAGATAGGAAAAATCAACTGTAACTTGATTTAACTTTTTTCTTCAACCAGACTCTGGGATAATTCTTAAATATGATTGATTATAACTAGTCCGCAGTAGAGTAACCAATTTGTTAGGGATTTTTTTTGCATTTTCTAAAAATAGTGTGAATTCTTACTCATTATATTTCCAATTTAAATCTTGCAAGAGAAAGCGTAATTGATGAGGAATAGTTCCTCCTCCCACTTTGAGATCCACAGACTCAGGAAGGTGTAACTTCGAATGATTACTGATTCTCAGTATCTATGATAGTGGATTAGCACTTTCACTAATTTATCTATTGCCTCTTACTTCATCAGTTAATAGAATAAGATAATTATGACCAATTTGACATAGATCTTAATAAGCCAAACCATGAACATGACCATAGCTAAAATTAGTGAGATAAGGATTCTCATCCTTCTTCCTTTTGGAGTTCTTTGAACCTAGAAGGGTTAACCTAGTGATTCTCTCTTGAAGGAATCAACAAACTGAATTGTATTCTTTAATACAATTGCTTAAACATATATATTATCTTTGTAACTAAAGTATAAATGATTGATTTTATTTAAATTTGGATGATGATTAACTATTTTCTAAACCCTAAACTAGTGCCTAATCCTTGGGCAAAGAGTCAATATCAAATGTAAGCCACAATAAATTGATTAATGAAAATACACGTGACTTAGATAGAATACTTTATAGACTATCCTTTCACTCCCATACCCCTGTTATCAGATCCTAACACTAGTTATTATCTCTTTGGTATCACTTGTAAGAATTACTCCTTTCTTGAAAGAAATCGTAAGTAACTACACAATCACCTTGTAATTGGTATATCTAAAATGCCTTGCAATTTAAACATACAAGAGCTAGAATAGAAATATAAAGAGACAACACAAGATATAGAATAGAAACTGCAATATATTTTATTAATATTTTTACTACTTCAAATACATTCAATAGACTATAAGCACAAAACTCAGACAAAATTGAGTAGTCTGCCTTGCAATTATATTTCACCTCTCATCTCTTTTTTTTTACAAAAATGATACAACTTTATATATATAGAGTCTAAACCATCTTGGAATCCTTAAATAATATGGATGCAACAAGCTTTAGATGGTTTAAGACCTAACCCTAAAAGATAGAAAAAGACAAAACACAATAAGACCCTAAGCGGTGGAAGGACAAAATAGGAATACAATCAAATTTGATCTTGAAATATCTTGATAGCTGGCACCTCTGTCTGAAGATATTTTGGATAGCCTCCAATATTTATTACAAGATTTAGTGACCTCCATTATAGGCTAACATTCACTAATATTTCTGATGACTAACCTCCCTATGCTGAAAGATCAGGTGCTAGGTTTCCTTCTATTCTTCATCCATTATGTCTAGGTGAGCTGTCACAGGCTTCTTTTTCTTTGGATTTGTGAGAACATCCCATGCTACAACCTCTTCCTCTGTAGGCCAATTAAAGCTCTAAAATCTTTCCAATTATTCCTTTTTCCTTTCCCATCTAGCATCTATTATGATTTTGACATTTGTCACAAACTTATTGAAGTTTGTCTTGGCCTTAAATGCTTCATCTAAGGTTCTATTGAACCTTCCCATATCCAATTCATTATTGTCAGAAAAAAATGCCTCTTTACTAGGCAACAATTAATCAAATTCATTTCTCCATATATCCAATACCTTGATCTGATCATCCTCTGTTCTTATTGAAGGAATAAAATTATTATATTATGGTCCAAACATGTTTAGTATGACCTCTATCTGATTTTCCTTAGCCTTAAAGAAGGACAAGGTTACCCCAATTTGTTCTATCTCTTCATCTAATTGTGTCCCAAAATAGGGGTTCAATGTTGAAACAAAATTAGTCACCTCTACTTGCAGGCCAGGCAACTTGTTGTAGGTTCCATGTATAAGATCATGTTTATCCTATGTTGCAAAATATTCAAGAATGCTTCCAAAGCTACATTATTTTTCTCTATATATTTCTTCTTTGTTTCCTTTTCAATCTCCACTACTCCCTTTGTTTGTAACTCTACATCTGCAACTTGCTTGGGCTCAATAGGGGTAGCTTCAGACATCTCTTGTAGATTTTAATTCAATTTAGCTACTAGCTTCTCTAGTGCATTTATCTTTATTAAGCCCAATTATCTGTCCTTCACAACAAGACTTGCCTCATCAAATAACTTCTAATATATATTTGACATTTGCACAACTTTTGATTCATTTAAATGACCAAAGTGAGTGAGCGCTTGTGAAATTTATAGATCAGCTATATTGTGGACAAACCAGATGATTTTGTCCCCATCCATATTCTCTTGTATATTTATCAATGATGGCTTTTGAGTCTTGGGAGCTAGAGCTCAAATTGCTAGGGTTTGGGATTGTGCATTATATCCATATCCTTTAATCATATCCCCTACTTGTGTCTCTGTTGATAATTTTTTATGTGGCTACCTTCTGATTTGGTCTATGATGAAGGCTCAAGCCAGGTCCCATCCTTCTACAAGTAACATGCCACTTGACTTTACTAATTTCCTAGCTTCATATGGGGTCATGTTCTCTAATTCTAGATCATACTCTTGCAGATCCTGCAAGGCTTCACTTATTGTTGTTTCTTCTCCTTCCAATTGCATTTGTGAACCCACTTGTTGTTGTTTAGGCCAAATAATAAAATCCTTGAATTCTTTAGTTTTTATGAACTCATCATCTTTCAAGAATTTTTTTTGTTGTAGCTCCCTTTCATCTTGACATAACAGGAGAGGCATTTCAACATTTTCATCTGTGTCTTCTCTTTTCTTCTTCCCTTCTATTATGACCTTCCTTAATTGATGATTGTAGGCTCTGGTTCTAGTGAATAATGCACCCACTTTATCCTTTTTTCTCTTTTGTGCCTTGAAATCAGAAGGCTCCCCTATTTCCACCTTTTTATTTTTCTTTGGAAGTTTAATAACTACCTCAGCCTCTTGTCCTTGTGTTAGGTCAATTATGTTTTCCTTAGTCTGAGGTGGTTGATCCATTGGTGGAGGGTTGTGTACTGAGTAGCTACGATCACTATATTCTAAGGATGAATGCTTATTTGGACCTCTGTCCTTATCCTCTATTTTCTCCTCTAAATGGCTACACAATGTTCTATAGTATTCAATCATCTTATCTAATCTTTGTAGATAAGACATACTAGGTAAATAACCCCCAAATGGGATCCATTTCTTCTTGAGTTGCTTCTCTAAATCTATTAATTCTTGGAACTTTGTTGTCCTAGCTGTAATTGCTTCCTCTTCTAGGATGTTCCTGATAAGATCTTCCTCTTCTTATTGCTCATGGACCTTAGTATTAGAAATAGTGGGTATCAGGAACCTTTTTGCACTGGATATAAATCCCTCTATATCCACATATGTATAAAGGGCTACATTCATCCTAAAGTGGCCTAACCATCTACTCACTAAATCATAGGCCCTTTTACTAATTGTGAATTCAGAAACAATAAATTGTCGAGGTGTGAATGTTCCTTTTCTGTGTGGAGTCAAATACTCCTTATCAGTCAACATAAGCTTCCATTTGAATTCCATGACAGAAATCCTCAGTGGTACTTATTGACAAGACTTAGGTGACCGGGTCTGCCAGTAGATGTAAGTTGTCACCGAGTACCGGGGTACCAGCCAACTTTGCTTGCAAAGGTTGTCCAGGGAAATGAGATTCCCTATGCCTCCAAGAACCTAAGTGTCATGTCTCAACGACATGGGGCTTGGTTGGGAGATGTGACTATATTCAAGGGGGATAGCTGGTTTCTTCAACTTGCTCTCTTTGGGGATTCAAATAGGTGAGGTTTCTATAAGAATCCTTACACTTAAAAAATAAACTAAAAAAGATCTTGCGGGGTTAGAAGTGCTCCATCTACCTATAGTTATGCTTAACATTCAAGACATCAACAATGCTCTAACACACTATACTAAATACCAAAGAAACATACAACCAATAGTTCATATTTCATCAGTAGCAAAGGAAAGAAGGGTGTTAATCTACTTTAGTGTTAGAGAAAAGGACATGAAGAATACAAGGCATAAAATACCATTAACCCATAAGACAGAATGCCAACAACATCATTGCAAGAACTCTTCCTTATTCATTAACATTTCTTCTAGCAAGCACTGGTGCATGGTACAATGGTGGCTCCAAGGGAGAATCTAACTATTGAAAGATTTAAAGGCTAAGGAGCATTAAGCTCTGCAACTGAGAAATGAGAATACTGCTTTTCTATTACTATGGACTGCAAAATCATCAATTTCACCGACCCCTAGAATGGTGTCGAACTTATTATTTATACACATGCACATCTAACCTTAACCCTAACTTATGTTACTATACAATAAAATATATTATCTAGTGGCTAGTACTACCTATGCCACTCTACAAAAGACCTAGAGACAGAATAGGCCTGTCATGTCAGAAGAAAAGATGAGAAGTGAAGTAGAAGAATCAGCCTTGAGAAGAGAGCTGAGAAGAACAAAGAGGAAAACTGATCCCCTGGGGATCGAGGCTACATGCCTCATAAATGGGAAAAGTGGCACCCTATCTCCAATGCGCTAGGTGTACATCTAAAGTGGCACCTTAGGAAGACCACCTGTAAGAAAACTCCTTGCCGATCTGACATGCCTTGATGTAGCTATCTACCCTCTGACAACCTTTATTAACTGCTTTGAAAGAGATCAGTCGGCCTTGGGGACCAGGACACTGATCACTAAAAGAATACAAAAATATAGGATCTGGGACTCTGGGATCTGGGAACTTTCATTCTGAAAGAATAAAGAATACAAAAAAACACTTAGGTTTTCTCTGGCCCCTGGAGAACCTTTATTATTGCTTATTGTCATTGAAGGTCTGGAGGAGATGGGAGATTCCATCTTCATTAATATCTTTAAGGCCAGCCCATCGGTACTTAGCCACCTCAATCTGTTCCCCCAGATCTGGAATATTTCCCTTAAATTAATTTTCCATATTTGCCACATCATGGCCACTGAGTACCATGGGAGTTATTCTCATCATTTGAGCTCCATCTATTCCCTCTGGGGATTGATACCTTGACTCCATTAGCTCATCAAACTTCCCCAAAACATATTCCTCTGGTGTGCATGTGTCAGTGTTGAATGGATCAACTTTGGAGACCTTTGTAACAAAAGACTTGTATAAATTGAAAGAATATTGTACTATATTGATCTTATCCTGCAGAGTCCCCACTATTTTCTTGATTACCCCCAACGTGAGGTCAAGTCTAGAGTGCTGGGTCCTCACAAACTCAAATGACTCTTCCCCCAAAATTGTGGACTTGGAGACAACTTCCTCTCCGAGGTTGATGAGTTCTTCAAACTCAACCTTCCATGCCTCATAATTTTCAATATTCGCCTCCCATATACTGATGGTGGTCTCGGCCTGATGTAACATGTGGCAGACCATGTATAAGTATGGGAGTGTGGACACTAGGAAATGGAAGACATTTCCTAACTGTAGGGTGACCTACTCATCAATTGCTTGGACCTTCCTTTTCATTGCCTGTAATGAGTCTATGTCACTCTGCAACAGTGGTGCATTAGATGTAGAGGCCTCCAGAGGAATAGCATTGATAGGTCAGGCTAGCTTAGTTAGCAACCCCATGAGGTTTGCATTTTTCTCCTTTTCTGCCTTGAGCTTTTGAGCCTCCTTTTCATAGCAAACCTCTACTACCTTGGCTGCCTCTTTTAACATGTCTACCTCACCCTATTTTCCTCTCTTCCCCAGTGATATCTTCATGATGTTATAATCGCCAGCTTTGGCTGTTGCTTCATATACGTCTAGGGAAGGTGTCACTATTACTGCGACTATTTCTCCACTTGGCTCAGTCTGAAGGGCATGGACTGTCTGGGATTTCTTGGCCTTTGGCGGGTTCTGAGCTTGAGCCATCATCTCTGCCAAGGAGAGATGGGCTCTCGGTGTTGACGCCTTCCTCTTTCAAGTTTCTATCAACCATGGGGGCGGTAGGGGTGTCTTAGTAGCCAAAATGTGTTCCTGTAACTTCTCCCCAACATCTTGTTGTGCCCCTTTAGTATTATGGGCCTCTTTCAGCTCCTCCCCCATATCCTCTTTCTCACTAGTAGTATTTGCTTCGGTGGTATCTATATTCTTTACCCTACCATCTGTGTCTTCAGCAACATTTGGGTCTTCATTGGTTTCTCCAGGGTTCTCTTCTCCTTGTTGCTACTCTTCCTCAGCCTCTATTGCTGGGATATCTTCTTCCACTGGTGTGTCCTTTGGTAGCGGGGGAGGCAATGGGCCAAGGTCTAGTTTCCCGTGCCGATGCCAATTGTTCACTTTTATTTTGTTGGTCCACTCCCATATCTTGTATCTTTGGGACTTTGGAGGCTACCTCTTGTTTAGTCTCTTTCTCTTCTTCTACCTGCTCTTCTTGATCCTATGTAGGTTCCTATTCTGGAGCTTCTTCTTGCTTTGGGATCTCAGCCTCTGGCTGCTCAATGTCCTCCTGAAAATTTCCAAATTCATTAGTTCTAAAAATATCATCAAAGTCATCCTAAGGGGGAGGATTTTTTCGGGTATGAGCAGGCTCTGGTTCCTTTTCTGGCTCCGAGGAGTCAGAAGAAAGGATTTCTACTCTTTGGACCTGAGGCATCCCTAGTTCTGGCTCCTTTTTAGGCTTTAGATTGAGCCTTTTCTTCCTCTTGGTGACCAAAGGTTTCCCCGCATCCTTTAGGGCCTATTCCTCCTCTAGATCTACCCCTGTTTCCTTCACCATTAGTGCTTCTAGTGAAGGGGAAGAAGGAAGATGAATGGGTCCGGTCATGAGCACCGGGGTTGCCAATTGTGTGATTAATTTATCTTTCATTTTCTGGGATGCTACCCGTGATTGTTTTAGTTTCTCCTTAATGGGAGTCTCCTATGGAGCTAGGGTTTCCATTATTCCTTTTCTCCTATCTCCTCTCTATGAAGAAGTTCCAGCTCCTGAGGTCAATTTTGGCACCGACTAGGCAGCTTTGTGGATGCTCTTGTGGAATACTTTCTTAAAATATGCATGGATATGTTCGACCATGTTGCGACTAAATTCTTTAATGGTGGGCCCCTCCTAGGCATTCTAGTCCACTAGTGAAAGAGATAAATTATCAATCTCCTTTGCTTTGTACTGGGGATCTATTGTGGATCTGGAGTCTGAGAAGTCATCTGGAAATCTTGAGAGCTTTAACCTTTCCATCATTCCCATGGTCATCCAGACATAATGCTGGCTCCAGACTTCCACGTCATCCTAGAAATCTTCCCACAAGTCTTTCATGTGATTTTGGTGGGGCTCTAATGCTCGGGGAAGTGTCGACGCAATTTTTCCATGTGGATCAAAATTCTTCCGCACCAAGTAGAATTCTGCTAAGTTATAGCTTTTGAGCTCGTTGTCTGCCTCCTTGGCTACGGTCAGAATACATGAGTAATTCCCATAAGTAATTGGGAATGGGATGTTTGTCATCTTCTTCAAGGCATAGAAGGCATGTAGCTCCATTATTTGTCTGTAATATTATAAAAGAATTATCTTGTTCCCACAATGTTTGGGTAACAAGTAAGGTTTCCCGGAGAAACCGGTCACCCTTATGTATGTATGTTGCTGGAACTATATATAACAATGGCTGTAAATTTTGACCAGATTCATCACCTCTGTGGAAAGGTAGTATCCTGCATCCCAGGTAGGTGTGAGTAGGTTGTAATAGATAAAGGCGTCATTCACATGACAGAAACAAGGGAAACTGGCCTCCCATTAGATTTGTGGGAAATAGTCCCAGGGAGCCTTCTGACCTGGGCCAATCCTGAGAATGCCCAATGTAAGTAATCCATTGGTGGTGGGCCATTGTTGCACCAGGGCCTAGAGAATATAAGAAGTCATATAAAATTTCCACTTTTGAACCACCTGTAGAAACTGAGAATCTACATGGTTGGAGATGATGGTGGCCAAATCAAAATATTCTCCTTTGGTGGAGATGCCAAGAAGAAAATAGTACATCCATGCTGAGAATTCTCAGGCATGGGGTTGCCCAAAGACCTGGGATAGTTCTATTATCCCCATTTAGATACTTTCTTTAAATTCAAACCAGGGGAGTTCTAGCTTCATTCTCTTGGGATCCCTCTTCAGGGTCTTGAGCCAGTGGTTATTCATGTACATCTAGGCTACTTCCTCTAACTATTTGAACTATGCTAAGGCATTTTCTCTGGTAACCATAGTTGGTTTGTCAAATTGAGGGATCCCCAAGCCCATCTAGAAAGTAGCAACGTTGAGAGACACCATAGGGGTAGGATACCCAGTGGGTTCCAGGGCTGTGAGCATGATGGCCCAGACAGAAGAGATGTAATGTGCTACAAGTGTGAGGATTAACTCTGAAAGACTACACTGAGCACAGAAAATGGGCGTCCTTGAGGATCCCAGAATCCTCGATGTTGATCGCCAATGGATCTCCAGAATGCCACTAAATGTACATTATTTTCACCAAGGCCTGTATTTTGGCCCACATCCTAACACTAGTGTCGGTAATTAATTGTAGTTTGGAATCAATCTTTGATCCCACAATGGTGTTATCTTTCATGTATTTCATATTGAGGGGCAATTTTTCCAAGGCCCTCTCCATTTTAGATTTTTTGGCTGCCCTGGTGACCACCATGGAAGGAAGTTTCAGACTCCCGGGTGGTGAAGATGCAGAAGCCTCAAACATGATGGAAGTATATTGCTCTAGAAACATGCAAGGCAAGGCAACCATTAGAATGTATAAATAAATAATACTCAGGGATCTGGAGATCTTACCACAACGACGCTTGTTTTCCCTAAAAATTTAGTTTAGTTCAAAAATTCTAGAAAGTATATATATATTGCAAACTTGGAATTTTAACCAATATCTGGGCTAGGGGGTCTCACAATACTTAGCAAAAGCAAGATGTGGGTTGGGTGAGGGCAAGAGACCCAGATTCTGGAAAACTAACTGTCAAAAGTTGTGGGCAAAAAAGTGAGCTGTCAGGCCCACGTGGACGTCACGTGGCTATGCAGTAAATGGAAGTTATGGCGATGGTGGTGCCAACTTGCCTGAATGTGCATAAAGTGGAAACCACCTAGACAATTACTAAATGTATTCATGGGAAATAAATGAAGCACAGGCTGGTTTATGGGGGAGAGATAAAACTACCTGGTTGAAACCAGGCGAAAGTTGAGTTTCAACCAGGTGGTATTCTATCTAGGGCAAGCTCGTAGATTTGGAAAATTGAAAAAAAAATAAGGCATGATGAGCTTGATGCATGACCAAGTGAATATACACAATATATACATCATTTACCACAAAGCCAAAAAGTATACACATGCAAAACTGAAAGGATATACATTAAAATATAGCTAATGTACATATATACACAACACAAACTAGCTATTTACACAACCGCATGGAAAACAAATAACATATATACAAAACCTATAGAATATACTACACCTACAAAGAGGGTGAAAAACCTTATGGCAGGGCTGTCCCACCAATAGGCGGTGAACCAAACAAAAAAGGAAGCAAAACAAAATGAGGACAAACAAAAATGGAAACACAAATGAAGTAAAAACAAAGGAAAAAGGCAGAACAGCAGAAGAAGAACCAAGAACACCAACCTGGAAATTAGAGAAATGAAGGAAGAAAAGGTGCTAAGGACACTCTGTAACAGCTTCTACCCTCAAAAAATCACCACTCAACACCAGAAACCACTTGCCCTTGTTTAGAACAGCTCAGAATGGCTCGTACGTAACTCTACTCAAAGATTGTTGTGATATCGCTTTGAGATCGCTCAAATTGCTTAAGTGTTTTAATTATGGTAATTGTGAAAATGACAGGTGATTTCTATTTATACCCAAGGTAAAAATAAATTTACCTTTCCTTCTGCAAAATCTGGAACAAGCTGACCTCTGGACTCTGGGCCCAGGGATTTTGTGCGACCATACCTTCTTACAAAAAGAAGACATCGTGACAAAGAATCCCAGAGTTTGAAATCTAGATCCTGGACAAAGAACGACCAACTCCAGGACTAGGTCCCAGAGACACAAGGGAAAAAAACAAAAGCAAAACCAACACCGTGGGAGAGAAAACTCAGAGAAAGAAAACAAATAAACAAAGGAAAAAGACAAGGCAAGAGCCAAAAGCAGAAAATGAAAAGGGGTGACCCAACATTTTGCACACAAAATGTAGGAATGGGGATGCAGGGCATAACAAATGGTGACTATTTGTCATGAATACCTTTTCACATTAAAGAACTATGGAATCTCTGGTTAGCAAAACTAGAATAAATTGTTACTCGAAGCATCTTACTTGTAAGGCATGAAAGATCTGAGAAAATCCGGCCATGTGAGATCCAACCTGTGATCCTTTCATCAGTGGTCAAGTGTGTGCTTTGGAAGGAAGTCAAGCTGATGACCTCTGGGAGAAGCAGAGAGGAGGCACTAAGTATATCAAACCCCAAAATCATCAAATCCACTCGTTTCTCCCAGAGACCAGAGTTTCATCCCATTTCTTTGCTTTGTTATTTTATACGTCTTTGGGTGGGAGGGTGGTACTGCTTTCACCATCACGCTTAAGCTTAACTAAATTTAATGGTGGTACTTCTTTCACCCTTCCACCTTCCTTTTGAATGGGGTAGGGAACTCCAGATCTAGGAGGAAACTTTAGAAGTTTTGACTTGGGTCAATTAACCAGTGCGATCGATCTACCCTCGGTGTGTCTGATTACTTGTTCCTTTAGAATTTTGATTGAACTAATTACGCAACTTTTGGGGATAAATCCGATGAAGATTACTCATAATTTACTACCAAATTTGGAAGATAACTTCAGGGACCAGACCGATTCCACCATGTTAACAATAGATTCCTAAGTTCACCATCATGCTAAAGACAACATCTCGGAGACTAGATGTTATGTGAAGCATATCAATCCTTACAAAAGGGAGAGAAAAATGTCGGAACCCAAGAAAAAGGAAAGAAAAAAAAAAAAAGGGCGGTCCCGGAGGATGACCAAAAAAACTATTTACAAGGTAAGGTACCTCCCAACAAGGCACCGGGAAAGAAATATTTACAAGGGGACTTTACATAAAATACAACTTTGGGCAAACCAACCTTATTCAAAATAATGTTTCAAAAACTGTCCATTGACGGGCAATTGGACAGGTTCTCTGGTCATGGTGTTAAGGTGATAGGTATTTTCCCTGAAGATCTCTGAGATTAGGTATGGCCTAAGCCAGAGCCATTGGAACTTGGTGTGCTTTTCTTTCTTTTCCTAGGCCTTGTCCCCCAGCAGGACCAAGTCTGAAATTTGAAAGGCCTTGTATTGGGCTCTTTGATCAAACCATCATTTTACCACTGCTTGATGATGCATGAAATATTCAAGGGATGCATCTTTTTGTTCTTCCATCCACACCAGATTTAGGAGCCGAACCTCCATAATGTTATCCCAGTTGCTGAATTCCTGCATAAACTGCAAAACTGGGATTTGTAAGTTGATTGGGATTATTGGGTTCTGGCCATAAACCAGATGGAATGGGGATGTTCCCAGGGCAGCCTTAATTTGAATGTGATCTACCTAGAGGGTGAACCTCAGATTTTGATGACAATCCTGGGGATTTTGTTCTAGCAGGTGTTTGATCACTTCAAGTAAATTTTTGATCATTGATTCAACAACGCTGTTCCCTTGGGAGTAATAGTTGCTAGAAAAATTTAGAGTGATCTTCTGATTATAGGTCCATTCAAGCAATTACACTAAAGAAAATGTCAGACCATTATCACATACTATGGTGAAGGGCATTCTAAATCTTGTGACGATGTTTTCTTCCAGGAATTTAATAACTATGTCTGCCATGTTGTTTTTGCAAGGTATAGCTTTAGACCACCGGGTGCAGTAATTGGTTGTAGTAAGGATGTACTGGTGGTTAGAAAATGAGTTGGGGTTGATTTCCTTGATGAAGTAAAATTCCCATTGGGTGAGGGGCCTAGCCTTGAAGACTGGTTGTAAAGGCATAGCCGGGTTACACTCACGATGTTCCGCGGTCTGACAAGTGTGGCATCTCTGAACATGAGTGTAAAAATATTTAAATATACAGGGCCAATAGTATCTAGCCTGAAGGATTTGATAGGCAGTGGCATCAGCTAAGCCATGCCCAGTCCCAAACTGCCCATGGAATTCTTCAATCATTTTTGTAGCTTGGTCCCTATCAATGCACCAAAGGTACACTCCCTCATAGTTTCTATGGTAAAGCGTAGAATTTTTGATCATGAAGTGGGTGCTTTTCATCCACAAGGAATGAAATTTGTTGGGAGGTAACCCTTCTAGACATTTGTTGTTTAGCAATAAATACATCAGATTGGTGTACCATGGGTCTCGAGTGATAGACTCCACTGTGTAAGTTTGATATTCTATATGGGGAGTCTCTTCTTCCATTGCTCGACTTAGTTCCTGGCCTCAGACTATCTTCATGGGTTACATTTCCAAGTCATATTCCTGGAGGATGGCCATCCATTTCCCCCATCTTTCACCCATTTCACTCTGCATCAGTAGAGATTTCATAGCCTGGTCCAGGACGATAGCATGCACCTTGCTCTAGAGAATATAATGCTATAATTTCTTCACAGCGTGAATAAGAGAAAAGGCCTACTTTTCCAATGATGAATACCAAAATTCAATGTTCTTAAAGTGGGAGCTCATGAAAGCTATAGGTCGCTCTTCCCCCTTGACCTTTTCGGTCAATACCGCCACTATAGAATGTGGTGAAGCAAAGGAGTAGATGTAAAATGAGAGGGAGTAGTTCAGACTAACCAGGACAGGTGCCTCCATTATCCTTTGTTTGATCTAGGTGAATGCCCACTTTGCCTCAGGAATCCACTCAATTTTGGTATCCTTTTTCATCATTTCGTTGAGTGGTTTGACTATCTCAGTGAATCCAGTGATGAACCGCCAGACAAAGTTGATCTTTTCTATCTCGGTGAATCCTGAGAAAATTCTCTTTAGTGACCTAGAATATGCACTTCTTGGGGTTAAGGGATATTTCATACTGGTGACATCTCTCACAGATCTAGGTGAGGTGGGCAGAATGGTCATGCCTATCTTGGGAAAAGATGGTCAAATCATCCATGTAGATGATTATACACTGGTTCACAAGGCCCTCAAATGCAATGTCCATAGCCTTTTGAAATGTGGCCCCTACATTAATTAAGCCAAAGGGAATCCTCTGATATGCAAACATTCCCCACTTGGTGGTGAACGTTGTTTTCTCTATATCTTCTTACTTAACCATGACTTGGTTGTATCCAGATTATCCATCTAAGAAAGACATCATTTGGGATCCATTCACTATCTGTAACACCTCATCCAACAAGGGGAGAGGGTGGTTATCTTTCTTGGAGGCTCTATTCAAATTTCAGAAATCCACACAAAGGCAAATTTACCCGCTCTTCTTCCTAACAGGGACCAAGTTGGCAACCCATGTAGTGTGCTGGATTGAAAAGATTATCTATGCTGTCAGAAATTTCTCCACCTCCTGACGAATCAAAGGTTATATCAGTGGGTTGACCGGTCATTACTTTTTCCAAAAAGGCTTAGAATCAAGTTTTAGGGGAATGGTATGAGTCATAATGGATGTGTTGTATGTTTTCAAATCCTCATATCCCTATGCGATTATGTCTATGTATCGTGAGAATCTTCTCCTTCTCCTCAGGGGAGCAGGAGGTACCAATGTGTATCATCTTTTCTTCATCAGGCTGGCCGATGTTTACTTTCTCAAATTTTCCCCCCTCAGAGGAGGATGACATCTTTTTCTGGCCCTGAGGGTCTGAGTTGAAGATTCATTCAAGCATGACCATCCCCTTTGGGATGGTGTTGGTAGGTAAGTCCATGATCCCATCATCTTTGCCACCCTATCTAGTATCATCATGGTCTCGTTCCTCCACTATCTGTTCCTCAAAGACACCAATATTGGTCGTGAAGGCCAAGATATGTCGATCATCCTCAAAAACTTGAAAGTGGGTGACATTATCTAGAATGGACGGGGTAGGGATCATCTCCATAGAAAATCTCTAGAGTCGTGAGCCGGCCATGGGCTCAAGTGTGCTGGCAAAGATAGTAAGGGAATTTAGGACATAATTCTATTGCCAGAGAATGAGATCAATGCCGAAGGAATCAAAATCTTCAATAAGGCTCCATGCTCGATTGTGATATGCAGCTAGCCTTTTGTCATGACATGTATACTGACTTCAGACCTATTTGAAAACCAACTCCGAATCACCCAGAGCTCGGAGGGGGGTGATTCCTTTCCTTAATGCAAATAGGAGTCCAAGGACCAAAGCCTCATACTCTATAATGTTGTTTGTGCAGTTGAACTGCAGCCTATAGGATGTGAGGAAGGATTTCCCTTGTGGGTTGATCAATTCTACTCCTGCCCCACAGCCTTGTTTGGAATTGGACCCATCAAACTTAAGGGTCCACAGGTCGTTTCTTGTAGTCTAGGGCTGAGGAGATGGAGTAGTCTTTGGATTACTTTTGGGAGACTTGGGAGGATCTTCCTCCTATACTGACTGCGCATGAGTGAGGCTCACCTCCGGAGGGGTTTGAAATTGAGATCCCTAGGGAAATATCACCAAAGAAGTGCTTCCAGTAGAGATATTGGATTTCGGGGAATTGATGGTATGTTCTTTTTTCTAGAGGGCATTGATGTGCTGGGTGACAACGGAAAGGAAGGGCCCACATTATAGCTCTAAATGTTTTTGATAGTGCACCCAGCACCAAGTGCGGGAAAAGAGTGTAGCAGGGGTTACTGCGGCACCCTGAGAGTCAACCTCAACCCTCAACTTGTCTTCTAGGTCCTAGGTTCTCTGCAAGACTATGGGATCCTCCCCAGGGGTGAAGTTGAATGTTAATATTTCAAAGGGTTGGTACACCCCGGGGGAGGTCTCAGAGAAGAAGACCTCGTTAACCCTCCCAACTTTGGTAAGGGCCTGCTTCATTCGGGGCTCACTCTTGACCTAGATTTTGTTTGATTCTCCTTCCCAAGGGAGCCACAAGTGGGAGAAGTTGGTTGAAAAGTATCCATTCAAGGACTTAGACCAATTGTAACTTAATAACATCCCATAATTCTCTGGGATGTCCACCACTTGGATGTTGATTATGCTAGCTATTCTGGGGTCTTGGATGAGTTGTATCTGAACATTATTCAATTCTCCCACCATTTTCATAGCAGTTTTATCCAATTGAATCACTACACCATTAGATGGGGTGGGAAGAAATTTGAGCTTCTAGCATATGGATAGAGGCATGATGTTGCCCAAAGCTCTGGAGTCTACTAGGTAGTTGTGTATGTTTTTGCCTTTTATATTTAGGCCTAGTAGGAATGGAGGGTCTTCATTATTTCCTTGGAAGATAGCCGTGTTGGCATCCTCGAAAGAAATAGTCTTGGGTGAGCAACTAACAACTTCTGCATTTCCCAAAAGTTTTAGAAGAGACTTCTTCTATTCAAGATAATTTAGCAAAACCTCCATCAAGGTCATGGAGGCGGTGGTTTGTTCTAACACCTTTGTGATGTCAAATATTCCTCCCAGGAATCGGTGGCTTCCCCCGGTCAGGTCTTTCACTTGGTTAGAGCTAGAATATTTTAGAGGGATAGGCTGGTCAGTTGTATTATCCCAGGGAGGAGTGTCCTTGGCAGGAGGTGTTGATGTGTAAACTAGTCCTTTACCAGCCTAGCTCTGAGTATTGTAAGGAGCCTATGGGTTAGTGAAGGCATTGGCCTCAAAGGCCATAATCAATTCATCAAAGAATCCCTGCAATTTGGATTCTTCTTCATCTTCTCTAGTAGATCTAAAGAATATGGTCTTACAGGTGAATTCACTATGAGTGGACTCTTGCATAGGAGGCTCTGGGGGAGTATGATCAGATGATTGTTGCTTGTCCAGCTGGGAAATCATGATGACTTTCTCCAATGTGGCACAATTTACCTTGTTGTGGGAGCCTATGTCATGCAATGTACACCAATTGGTCATGGGCTAGAATTCTACAACTGGTGTGAAATGTGATGGTCCAGAACCACTTTGATTGGCATTTTGGTTCAGAGGTAGGCCTCTAGTATTTGCGTTATTGTTCCATTGTTGTTGGTTGGGCCGAGGCTCGTTATTGAAGTTTCTTCCTCCGGCATTGTTGTTTCGCTATCCAAAGAAAATATTCCCCCTTTGGGGATTGGAATTCTAGGGTGCGTAGGACCCCACCTTTAGCTGACCCATGTCCACAGTCAGGGTGGACAACATTCACCAGAGGGATTCAACCTCGACGGTCAACTGAGTGTTTGTGTCACAGTGTGACAGTTATTGTTGTTAGTTTCCTTGGAAGGCAACAATATTTATCAGAGTCGAGGGCGACAATCCTCCAGTCATAGATGAATGAAAGAAGGGCATTCCAGGTGGTTGTGTTTACTGTTGTTGCGTTTGCTGCAGTTGGTTCCAAGGGAAAGATTCAAGACCCGATATTGCTTGAGTCTGTGATGGATAAACATACCAGGCCTACTGGTCTATCAGTGGTGGTGGGGGATTCATTGCCATCACGGGGGCACCCATTTCCAAATTAGGGTTATATCTCCTGACATATGCAGTTTTGTCAGGGATCATGTTGAAGGGCATGCTCTGCCCAATCCTGCTCAGGGATTTGTTGAGAACACGGGATAGTTCTAGGGCTAGGTTGTAAACTTTTGCCAAAGTGTCCCGATCGCCCGCAGTGGTTTTTCTCTAAAGGAGAGTGGCAACGAAGGGGTCCATCACATTGAGATAGGTCTATATGGTTACTTCCAGGGATGGAATGAAAGGGCTTGTGCACTGCTTCAAGGTGCATTGGAACCGGTGATTGAATACTGCAAGGGGTTCATTGGGTTCCTTTCTGATGGAAATGAACTGGCTATGGGACCAAGCTAGGTCCACATGTACATGAAAGACAGTCAAGAAGGCACCCTCCATGTCCTATCAACTGTTGATGGAGTTGGCGAGAAGGTTGAGGTACCAGTTCAATTCACCCTGTCCTAGGGACAAGGGAAACATTTGGGTCACAACATCTTCATGTTGGAGCTGGTGTCGGTTCATGGCATCTTTGTATGCCTGTAAGTGTTCTTCTATAGTTCATGGGCCTAAGTGCTCATATCATGGAAAAATATTCTCTGGGTGTGAGGGTAAGTCATTGGCCGCACCCAGAAAAATTCCCATGGGGGACACGGTGTTACCAAAGTATGTAGCCATTTTGGGAACTGGATTTTGAGCAGGTTGAGCGCTGGTTCCTGGGATTGTTTGTGAACCTTGGATATTCTGAGGTATACTAGACCCCCAGACAATAGTGGTTGGTGTGGTTTTTTGGGTCTATTTATTTTGAGCAATAGGCTTGAGTTCGATGAATCTTCCAAGGTTTGGGGCTGTCCTAAGGATTCTTTCAAAATTTTCTAGGGAGAAAGACCCAATCCCGCTGAAGGCTTGACTCTTAAAATTATGGCTTAGGGAACCCTTGGGAGGTGTAAAATTAGAATCTTGAGAGGGGGATGAGTTCATGCCCTCCTTCTAACACTAGTTTCTATTGATGGGACTTAGGTGACCGGGTCCACCAGTAGATGTAAGTTGTCACCGGGTACTGGAGTACCGGTTAACTTTGCCTGTGAAAGTTGTCAGGGGAAATGAGATTTCCCGGGCCTCTAAGCACCTAAGGGTCAAGTCTCAATGGTGCAGGGCTCAGTTGGGAGATGTGACAATATTTTAGGGGGATAGTTGGTTTCTTTAACTCGATCTCTCTGGGGATTCAAATAGGTGAGATTTCTCCAAGCATGCTTACACTTAACAAATAAACTAAAAAAGATCTTGCAGGGTTAGAATTACTCCATCTACCTATAGTTATGCTTAACATTCAAGACATCAACAATGCTCTAACACACTATACTAAATACCAAAGAAACATACAACCATCAGTTCATATTTCATCAGTAGCAAAGGAAAGAAGGTCGTTAATCTACTTTAGTGTTAGAGAAAAGGACATGAAGAATACAAGGCATAAAATACCGTTAACCCAGAAGATAGAATGCCAACAACATCATTGCAAGAACTCTTCCTTCTTCATTAACATTTCTTCTAGCAAGCACTAGTGCATGGTACAATGGTGGCTCCAAGGGAGCATCTAACTATTGAAAGCTTTAAAGACTAATGAGCATTGAGCTCTACAACTGAGAAATGAGAATACTGCTTTTCTATTACTATGGACTGCAAAATCATCATTTTTGCTAACTCCTAGAATGGTTTTGGACTTATTATTTATACACATACACATCTAACCTTAACCCTAACTTATGTTACTATACAATAGAATATATTATCCAGTGGCCGGTACTACTTGCGCCACTCTATAAAAGACCTAGAGACGGAATAGGCCTGTCATGTCAAAAGAAAAGATGAGAAGTGAAGTAGAAGAATCAGCCTTGAGAAGAGAGCTGAGAAGAAGAAAGAGGAAAACTGATCCCATGGGGATCAAGGCTACATGCCTCATAAATGGGAAAAGTGGTGCCCTGTCTCCAATGCGCTAGGTGTACATCTGAAGCGACGCCTCGAGAAGACCACCTGTCAAAAAACTCCTTTCTTATCTGATGTGCCTTGATGTATCTATCTACCCTCTGACAACCTTTATTAACTTATTTTAAAGTGACTGGCTGGCCTTGGGGACCGGGACACTAATCATTGAAATAATACAAAAATATAGGATCCGGGACTCCAGGATTCAAGAACTTTCATTCTGAAAGAATAAAGAATACAAAAAAACACTTAGGTTTTCTCTGGCCCCTGGAGAACCTTTATTGTTTCTTATTGTCATTGAAGTTCTGGAAGAGATGGGATATTACATCTTCATCAACATCATTAAGGCCATCCCGTCGGTACTTAGCCACCTCAATCTGTTCCCCCAGATCTGAAACATTTCCCTTAAATTCATCGGCCATTTTTGCCGCATCATGGCCATTGAGTACCATGCAAGTTATTCTCATCATTTGAGCTCCATCTATTCCCTTTGGGGATTGATACCTTGACTCCATTAGCTCATCAAACTTCTCCAAAATATATTCCTCTGGAGTGTATGTGTCAGTGCTGAATGGATCAGCTCTGGAGACCTTCGTAACAAAAGACTTGTATAAATTGAAAGAATATTGTACTGTATTGATCTTAACCCGCAAAGTCCCCACTAGTTGCTTGATTACCCACAATGTGAGGTCAAGTTTGGAGTGCTGGGTCCTCACAAACTCAAATGACTCTTCCCCCAAAATTCCATACTCGGAGACAACTTCCTCTCTGAGGCTGATGAGTTCTTCAAACTCAACCTTCCATGCCTCGTAATTTTCAATATCTGCCACCCATATACTGACGGTGGTCTCGACTTGATGTAACACATGGTGGACCATGTATAAGTCTAGGAGTGTGGACACTAGGAAAAACTAGATGTTTCATAACTTTAGGGTGACCCACTCATAAACCACTTGGGCCTTCTTTTTCATTGCCCGTAATGAGTCTATGTCACTCTGCGACAGTGGTGCATCAGATGTAGAGGCCTCCAAAGGAATAGCATAGATAGGTCAGGCTAGCTTAGTTAGCAACCCCATGAGGTTTGAATTTTTCTCATTTTTTTCCTTGAGCTTTTGAGCCTCCTTTTTATAGTGTGCCTCTACTACCTTGGCTTCCTCTTTTAACATGTCTAGCTCACCCTGTTTTCCTATCTTCCCCAGCGATATCTCCTTGATGTTATAATCCCTAACTTCGGTCATTACTTCATCTACATCTGGGGAAGGTGTCACTATTACTGTGACTATTTCTCTGCCTGGCTTGGTCCAAAGGGTGTGGATTTCTTGGGCTTTCTTGTCCTTTAGCAGGTTCTAAGCTTGAGCCATAATCTCTACTGAGGAGAGATGGGCTTTGGGTGTTGACGGGGGGGCCTTCCTCTTTCAGGTTTCTATCAACCATGGGGGTGGTAGGGGTGGCTTGGTAGCCAAAATGTGTTCCTATAACTTCTCCCCAACATCTTGTTGTGCCCCTTTAGTATTATGGGACTCTTTCAGCTCCTCCCCTGTATCCTCTGTCTCACCGATAGCATTTGCTTTGGTGGTGTAAAGGAGAAAAATGATGTTTATGGAATAAGAGTGTTTTGACACTCAAATCATTTATCACCTTAAATTTAATTTTTAGAGTGGAGGGAAAGATAAGATATTCCCTTTTATTCTTAAATGCACAAAGGAAGGATCCAAATTGATCAACCCAAAAAGGGTCAATGCATAAATGAATCAATCTATTGGAAATAAGAATAAAGAAGCAGATCCTAAGTTTCCCTCTTAAAATGTGTTTTGAAATGAATGTAAGTGTGTGATATATTTAGAATGATTAAGGATTTGAATTGAAATGGAAAGGAGAAATGCACTAACCTTAAAATATTTTAGATCAAAGAATGTTGTTTTCTAAGGTCTCTACTTAGTTTCTGGAAAAACTGAAGTATGATCCAGAAAGGAAACACAAAGACGAACAAAACCTAGAAATATTTTTCTATGTTGATGTTGTCTTATGAAAAAGGTATACCTTGACCCACAAATGTCAACTCTAACCCAATAATGTCAACCCTGACCTGCATAGATCTGAAAGTGACTCTGTTCGCGGATCCTAAAAATTTGCCGAAAAGGGTGTCCAGATCTAGGTTCAAATCCATAGTCCTAAACCTATACCTACAAGAAAAAGAGATTTGTTTGTTGTGGGGGAGGGGTTTGACTTAGTCAAACCCCAATTTAGGAATTAGCCTTAAAATCAATAATTGAAATAAGAATGCTAGCAAGTAGTAGAATTGAATCTAACAATGAAGCTATGATATTGAATAGATATGTAATTGTAATTCAAAGGTAAGAAAGTATGTAAATATGAAAGCATAGGCTTTAGAAACCATAAACCTCTATGATTTTATGCTTGGAATCCACCTTGAAGAGATGATGAAAGATTCTTGAGGATGCACAATGGATCTTGAAGGAAGATCACGCCATCATGATGGTTAGATCTAGGGCTTGAATGATAAATCTTGAATGCTTGAACCAAATCCCTTCAAAGGCTTGAAAGCTTGAATCCTTGATCTTCAATGGAGAACTTGAATTCTTGAGGAGGGAGACTTGAACACCTTGAGAGCTTGAAAACATGTAGAGCAATGGATGCTTGAACTTTTTGCTTCTTGACAAAATCTTGGTTAGAGCTTTTTTTGCACTTAGAAGACTTAGAGAAAATGAGAGGAGAAGGATTCTTTTTATATGAAATTAGGGCACAATCTTGTAAGGAGGATGACATAGGAGAATTAAATTCCATTTAGACCCATGCCCCTAGAAGAGGACCTATATTAAATATAATTTAGGATTTTCCACTTCGGAACCCAAAATAGCCGACCTGGAAGCGGGAAAATGAAATTTTGATGACCCCCGGCAACCAACAAGATTCCTATTTTGAAAGGGGAACCCTAGTCAGGGTCAAGGTTGACCCTGACCCAGGGGGTCAAAAACCCTGGAAAATATGCCAGGTGGGTGGGAGGTGCCCGGAGAGGCCCAATCAAGGTCCTAAACCAGCACAGAAGCATGAGATGATGCAAAAATGGGAGGATGATATGGAAGAGGTAAAAAAATCCCCTAAGGAGGGCTAAACACTCTTAACATGGAAGTGCTTCCATTTTAAGATGATACAGGTGGTATCTGTATTCTTTACCCCACTGTCTGTGTCTTCAGCAACATTCGGGTCTTCATTGGTTTCTCTGGGGTTCTCTTCTCTGTGTTGCTACTCTTCCTCAGCCTCTGTTGTTGGGATATCTTCTTCCACCAGTGTATCCTTTGGTAGTAGGGGAGGAAATGGGCCAAGGTTTAACATTTGGGCTATGGTGATTACCTCCCCAAAGGTTACCTCTGAGAGTGGCACTTGGAACACGATGGCTGGGGTTACGGTTGCTCCTGTAGGTCCGGTTTCCCCAGCCGATGCCAATTGTTCACTTTGCTTTTGTTGGTCCACTCTCATATCCTGTATCTCTAGGACTTTGGAGGATACCTCTTGTTTGGTCTCTTTCTCTTCTTCTACCTACTCTTCTTTCTCTTGTGCAGGTTCATATTCTAGAGCTTCTTCTTGCTCTGGGATCTTGGCCTCTGGCTGCTCAATGTCCCCCTGCAAATTTCCAAATTCATCAGTTCTAAAAATATCATCAAATTCATCCTGAGGGGGAGGATTTTTCAGGGCATGAGCAGGCTCTGGTTCCTTTTCTAGCTTTGGAGAGTTAGAAGAAAGGATTTCTACTTGTGGGACCTGAGGCATCCCTAGTTTTGGCTCCTTTTTAGGCTTCAGATTGAGCCTTTTCTTCCTCTTGGTGACCAAAGGTGGCCACGCTTCTTTTAGGGCCTGCTCCTCCTCAGGATCTATCCCTGTTTCCTTCACCATTAGTGCTACTAGTGAAGGGGAAGAATGCAGATTAATGGGTTCAGTCATGAGCACCGGGGTTGCCAACCGCGTGATTAATTTATCTTTCATTTTCTAGGATGCTACCAACGATTGTTTTAGTTTCTCCTTAATGGGGGTCTCCTATGGAGCTGGGGTTTCCATTATTCCTTTTCTCCTATCTTCTCTCTACGAAGAAGTTCTGGCTCCTGAGGTCAATTTTGGCACTGACTGGGCAGCTTTGTGGATGCTCCTAGGGCATACTTTCTTAAAATATGCGTGGCTATGTTCAACCATGTTGCGAGTGAATTCTTCAATGGTGGGCCCCTCCTGGGAATTCCAATCCACTGGTGGGAGGGCCAACTTATCAATCCCCTTTTCTTTGTACTGGAGATCTATTGTGGATCTGTAGTCTGAGAAGTCATCTGGAAATCTCTGGAGCTTTAACCTTTCCATCATTCCCATGGTCATATGGACGTAATGCCAGCTCCGCACTTCCATTTCATCCTAGAAATATTCCTAAAAGTCTTCCATGTGGCATTGGTGGGACTCTGATGCTCGGGGAAGTGCCAACGCAATTTTTTTGTGCGGATCAAAATTATTTCACGCCAAGTAGAATTCTACTAAGTTATAGCTTTTGAGCTCGTTGTCTGCCTCCTTGGCTACGGCCAGACTACACAAGTAATTCCCACAAGTAATTGGGAATGGGATGTTTGTCACCTTCTTCAATGTGTAGAAGGAATGTAGCTCCATTATTTGTCTATAATATTCTAAAATAATTATCTTGTTCCCACAATGTTTGGGTAACAAGTAAGGTTTCCCGGAGAAACTGGTCACCCTTATGTATGTATGTTTCTAGAACTGTATATAATAATGGTCATAACTTCCGACCAGATTCATCGCCTCTATGGAGAGGCAGTATCCTACATCCTAGGTAGGTGTGAGTAGGTTGTAATAGATAAAGGCATCATTCACATGGTAGAAACTGGGGAAACTAGCCTCCCATTGGGTTTGTGGGAAATAGCCTCAGGGAGGCTTCTGACCTAGGCCAATCCTGAGTACGCCCGATGTAAGTAATCCATTGGTGGCAGACCATTATTGCACCAGGTCCCAGAGAACATAATAAGTCATATAAAACTTCCAATTTTGAACCACCTATAGAAACTAAGAATCTACATGGTTGGAGATGATGGCGGCCCAATCAAAATATTCTCCTTTGGTGGAGATGCCAAGTAGAAAATAGTGCATCCATGCTGAGAATTCTTAGGCATGGAGTTTCCTGAAGACCCAGGATAGTGCTATTATCCCCATCTAGATACTTTCTTTAAATTCAGACCGGGGGAGTTCTAGCTTCATTCTCTTGGGATCCCTCTTCGGGGTCTTGAGCCAGTGGTTATTCATGTATATCCGGGCTACTTCCTCCAAGTGTTTGAATTATGCTAAGGCATTTTCTCTAGTAACCACAGTTGGTTTGTCAAATTGAGGGATCCCCAAGCCCATTTGGAAAGTAGCGGAGTTGAGAGACACCATAGTGGTAGGATACCTAGTGGGTTTTGAGGCTGCGAGCATGATAGCCTAGAGATAAGAGTTGTAATGTGCTGCAAGTGTGAGGATTAACTTTGGAGACTGCATTGAGCATGGAAAATAGGCAGCCTTGAGGATCCCAGAATCCCCGACATTGATCACCAGTACATCCCTAGACTGCTGCTGAATGTACATTATTTTCACCAAGGCCTGCATTTTGGCCCACATCCTGACACTGGTGTTGGTAATTAACTATACTTTGGAATCAATATTTGATCCCGCAATGGCATTATCTTTCATGTATTTCAAACTGAGGGGCAATTTTTCCAAGGCCCTCTCTATTTTATATTTTATGGCTGCCCTGGCGACCGCCGTGAAAGGAAGTTCTGGACTCTCGGGTGGTGAAGATGCGGAAGCCTCATACATGATGGAAGTATATTTCTTTGGAAACCTACAAGGAAAGGTGACCATTAGAATGTATAGATAAATAATACTCTGGTATCCAGAGATCTTACCACTGCGGTGCTTGTTTTCCCTAAAAAGTTAGTGTAGTTCAAAAATTCCAGAAAGTATATATATTTTGCAAACTTGGAATTTTAACCAATATCTGGGCCTGGGGGTCTCACCATACTTAGAAAAAGAAAGACATGGGTTGGGTGAGGGCAAGAGACCCGAAGTCTAGAAAACTAATAGTTAGAAGTTGTGTGCAAAAAGTGAGCTGTCAGGCCCACGTGGACGTCACGTGGCTATGCAATAAATGGAAGTTATGGCGATGGTTGTGCCAACTTGCTTAAACACACGTAGAGTGGAAACCACATGGATAATTAATAAATGTATTCATGGGAAATAAATGAAGCACAGGTTGGTTTATGGGTGAGAGAGAAAATTGCCTAGTTGAAACCAGTCGAAAGTTGAGTTTCAACCAGGTGGTATTCTATCTAGGGCGAGCTTGCATATTTGGAAAATGGAAAAAAAAACAAGGCACGATGAGCTTGATGCACAACCAAGTGATTATACACAATATATAAATCATTTATCATAGATCTGAAAGGTATACACATGCAAAACTGGAAGGATATGCATTAAAATATAGCTAATATACATATATACACAATGTAGACCAGCTATTTACACAACCGCATGGAAAAAAAACAACATATATACAAAACCTATAGAATATACTACACCTGCACATAGGGTGGATAACCTTCTGGTAGGGCCGACCCACCAACGGGCGGTGAACTAGACAAAAAAGGAAGCAAAACAAAACAAGGACAAACAAAAATAGAAACACAAATGAAGCAAAAACAAAGGAAAAAGGTAGAACAGTGGAAGAAGAATAGGAACACCAACTTGGAAACCAGAGAAAGGAAGGAAGGAAAGGCACTGAGGATGCTCTACAATAGCTTCTACCCTCAAAAAATCACCACTCAACACTAAAAACCACTTGCACTTGTTTAGAACAGCTCAGAATGGCTCATACGTAACTCTGCTCAAAGATTGATGTGATATCGCTCTGAGATCGCTCAAATTGCTTAAGTTTTTTAATTGCGGTAATTGTGAAAATGACAGGTGATTTCTATTTATACCTGAGGTAAAAATCAAGTTACCTTTCCTTCTGCAAACTCTAGAACAAGCCAACCTCCGGACTCCAGGCCCAGGGATTTTGTGCGACCATACCTTCTTATGAAAAGAAGACATTGTGGCAAAGAATCCCGGAGTCCAGAATCCGGATCCTGGACAAAGAATGACCAACTCTGGGACCGGGTCCTAGAGACACAAGGGAAAAAAATAAAAGCAAAACCAACACTACAGGAGAGAAAACCCAGAGAAAGAAAACAAAGAAACAAAGGAAAAAGACAAGGCAAGAGCCAAAAGAAGAAAATGAAAAAGGGGGGACCCAACATTTTTCACACAAAATGTAGGGACGGGGATGTAGGGAATAATAGTAATCTATATGGTAAAATGTTTGGAGGTTGGGAGAAACCATAAACTCTAATTAGAGTGAAATTATTGTGGTAGTAGAAGTCTCCCTAGTTGTGATCTCTATTCTACTTGTCAACAAACTTGCACGGTCTCAGAAGTTGCAATACCTTAATTGGTAACCTAGTTATGTTAACTCCTAAAATACTCAACAATAGATATACCATCCATCTCTGGAAAGAAAAAAACTCATTCTCCCTAGATGCGTAATTCCACACCCTCAACCAAAGTTGTATAGGGTTGGCTTGACCATGATAGAATCTTTTTGGTCTTAGTTTGGGTTGGTCCATGATATTAAAATTATAGAACAAAATTAAATGCATCGGTAAGGAATATTGTAAGAATTTAGGGCTTCCTTACTTCTTGTGGATATCCACAAACCTTGGATGCATCTTGTCAATTGAATACTAGATGCAATCATAATCTATGCTGACATAGGGACTTTTCAAGTCCAAAACAATCATTAGAATATTAGAAGATATCCTTTCTTTTCCACTATCAACCTCTAGAACTCTACATAGGAAATAGGAGATATAATTCATATAAAAGGCCATGTCTTCATAGAAATATGGTGCATTATCATTAGGAATGGGTACTATGTAATTCCTGGTTCCTTTCAGCACATGATCTTGAATTAACTTGGCTACAACACAGGCCTCCCTAGTATATTCAGTCGCTAAAGCTTTTAGATTTATCTCAGTTGTGCAGGGGATATATATATTGAATACATTCATAAATGATGCCCTATCAAGAGTCACTAGGATTGTACCATCATCTTTCTTTATGGTCTTTGGAATTGTATCATATCTACTAGCCAGTTAAAATAACAAATACACATCTACAAACACACCAGGAACTATTAATTTTGCTAACCCTAACGTCCAAGGTTTTGACACCAGAACAGGACCCTCACTATTCCTATGAAAATAGTTAAAAAAATGATATCCTAAATAGTCAGGAGTCTTTTCATCTCTAATGTAAGCCATATTATCTCCAAGGTATTTGTCATTTACCTTTTTTCCTTGATTTGATCCTAGAAGGAGAGCTATAAATTCCTCTGAGTAGTTTCTCTTTCTCTTTTGATCATCATCACCATCTCTGCTCTTCCCGCTAGTTGAAGCCACACTCACTGCTCTACTCATCTTGTTTGTACTGAACTAGAATAATACTGATCAAATGTCTTTCCTCACTCTACAAATCTAGAAAACTCTATTCTCTTAACAACACTAATCACTTATACAAATTCTTAGCTCTAAAAACTGAAACTCTGGTAAACTCAAATGAACAATGGTAATGCTTACTTATTCAGAAAAATCAATGCACAAATCTTAAATTGAAATCATGAATTTGAAATTCAGTCACTTCTGTCATTGCTTCTACATGCTATGATATCAATTTATCCTCCTAGCCATGGCATTTTAAACTAACAAGTGATCAATTCTGAATGAGTGCTTTTTCATTTAAAACCTTATTATATTTGAAACAGGCTCAAGATCTAATATGATTGGCTACTTTATCACAACTCAACAAATCTTAAAACATGTTGTCACAATCTTTTCGTTTTGATTGGCTGATGACTGTAGAACATGGTGCGAAAGAAAACCTTATACTTTTCCTTGCTTATACTCTGTTTTCCTTTAGTGACTACTTGATCTCCTTGTCACTGAGAGTTATCTTTACCTCTTTTTTTTTTTCTGAGATTTAACGATAACCACACGATCAAAAATTTGATCATTAGTTATCTCTTTGTCACTAAATGATTTCTCTTAACTCATGTTTCTTTTTGAGAATCTATGACTAAAGCGTAAAATAACTCTTGTATAACCTTTTGATTTCTTTAGAGACTTTGCGATTGTGAAAATTCAAAGTTGCTGAAATATTTTACTAACATTGAGTTTTTTTTGAGATTATGCAACCATCATTAGATCTTATTTCAATCACACGGTTCACATGAAATCTCACATCCATCTTGTACTTTCTATTTTTGACCTGAGAGTTCGCGACTACCCTTGGATAAAATTTCAATCCAACATCTCACATGAAATCTCTTTAGCTTTACCTTTAACTACAGTTAATCCTAATACTTCGTGACTAAAGCTATCTCTAATTCACATGATAAATTTATCAACCTCATGTTTGCATTGAGACTTTACGCAAATCGTAGATCTTTGAGATGACTTAGACACATGTTCATATCTGAATCTTTACCTTTGAATCGCTGAGCTTTCTCTGACTTGTTGACTTCTATCAGTGACTTCATGTCATCCATTAGATATTTTCTTTGTCACAGTTTAAATCTCTTCGCTGCAAACTTCACTTGAGCTTTTACTTAACCTTTATCAACCATATTTCTTATTGATACCTTGCAACTAACTGAATCTCTTTACCATTGAATAAATTATCTGACTCAAGGTTTACTTGAGATTGAATGCTAACCTTTAGATCTTCCTCTAATTTGATGATAGTCACTAGATCTCGTAAAAAATTATTCATCTAAACTTTTATCTCGCAACTTAATGTTGGCCACATGATCAATCTTGAAATCGGACGACAGTCGCTATATCTCAGATATTTTTACTTATTCCTTTTTTTCATTAGAGATCTCATGACTGAATTCTTTTAACTCATCTCTTAACCCTGATAAACTTGTAAGAAACCGTGACTAAATAAACTCAAAGTTGCTTAAATATTTCTTAACTGAAGAGTTTATATTAAGATTTCACGCCCACTACTAGATCATCTTTAAAATCAATGGCTATTGCTGAATCTCATGAACTTTGACTTAACTCTTTTTTTATTTTCGCAATCATGCGACCGCATGAAAAATTCAACCCAGTTTCAATTCTGATTAGTTTATGAGACTGCGCAACTAAAGAAACTCAAAGTCGTCGAAGGATTTCTTTAACTATGGGGTTTTGAATGAAACTTTCCGCGCACCACAAGATCTCAATCTGAATCAACAATCAGCGTTAAGTCTCCTTATCATGGAAAGCATATTATTTTCTTATGTAGATAATGTGACCAAGAATTTCACTGGATCTCAAATCAAAATGGAATATTCTTTAAGCTTAAAGTGACACCATGACTTAACATTAAAATATGAATAAGACACATGACTTAAGGGATTCAGACCTTGAAAAAGTAACTGCAAAATAGAAACCATTTTGAAGAACTAGGGTTTTCTCTTGGATACAAATGAAAACTGGCCTAGGACTTAGGGTTTTACATATTTCTTTCAATTTTAAGGTTCAGAGACCATTATTTGTAGATAAAGTCTGATAGCTTTGGACAGGATTTTGACATTTATGTAGGAAACTGACTGGGAACTCCAAAATTTTAATAGAAAGTATCAAAACTGGAAATACAACCAACAAATCCAAGGGAATTCTTCAACCCTAGTTCCTCCAACATATTACTCCCTTCTCTATTAGGTTCACCTAAGTCAACCTCATCAAAAGTGTAATCCTTTGGAGTGATCTCTGATTTAGTGGTGCTCACTATAGGCACTACAACTTGTGCCTTTCACCAACCTTTTTTATTGTCCTGAGTGACATAGGATATTTTTCTTGCGAGGGAACTGGATTCACCACTATGGAAAATTATGCCTAAGACTGCCATGTCTTTATATTCTTCCTAAGTGTAAACTCTTTTCCTTGGTGAACCATGTGGGTTTGGTAAATGCAGTGATCAAATCATATGGGGAAATCTTTAGAATAAAATATTTTACTTTTAAATCTTGTATTTCCATCTCTTCCCCTCTACCTTGCTTCCCCAAAGGTTCCCTTATCTCTGAATTTTTTTTTTCTTTTATCTCTTATTCTTGATCTTCCTCTAGTTATTCCCCAGTAGTGAGATTTGGTTCTTCGGGTGCATCCTCATGAGGTGGAGTACTCTCTTCCCTCATGGTCTCCTTATCAACTTATTTCTCTTTGACATATTCAAATGAACTTATTAATATCTCTTCCAGGAGACATGTTACTTGTCCTTACCTTTCCCGTGAAGATGGTGTCAACCTTGTTGACGAAGGGGCTTGGGTTGTTGGATTTGAAGAAAAAATGGGAACTGAAGATGGAGGAGTAAGAATTTGAATGGAAGGTAGAGGAGTGGGTGCATGAGTAGTAGGAGAGGGTGTGGAAATGTGAGAGAGAAAAATAGGAGGAGTTGTATTAATAGGACTTGGAGTGGATGAACTCTGTTATGTATTTGCATCACCTCCAATCTATTACTCAACAAGTTTGTCTTGCAGAACATATTCTTGTCCTAGTTTTTACACCTGAATATTGGGGAGATCTAGAGTATTTTTCACCTCAAAATCCTTCTCTACTTCCATAGACTTCATGGTGTATGAAGGCATTTTTTTATTTGTCCCTTTATCAACATCCAGTTACACCAATGATTGTTCAATAGTAGGGGCTGTGAAATAGGATGGAGGAGGAGTGAGAGTATCTTGTGAGACCAATGGTATCTATCCTCCAAAACTTATTTCTATAGTTTGATTAGGTTGGTCTATCATATTATCCTTAAATCTTGTGAGATTCTAAAAATTAGAAATATAAAATTCATCAGGACTAAAGGAATCCTAGGGATCTACTTTGTCCTCTTGTGCACCTATATCCACATCAACTAGAAGATTTTCATCTTGAACTCTTCTTTTGGTGGTTTTTGTTCCTGATCATGTTCTCCATATCAAGGGCACCTTACCTTCCTCTTCCTCCTCTTCTTCTTGCAAATTTTCTAATTGTGTAGATATAGAAGATCTCTTCCTTTTGTATACCCTCCCCTTCTCTTCTTAGGTAGTTCTGGGTCCTATTACCTTTATTATTGGAGACCTACTTGAGGTAGATGTTTTCCCTTGTTCTATTGGGGATTGATCAATATGTGGATTAATACAACCCCTTCATTCTTGTCCTTTCCAATTTTCCCTTTGGATTTGAGCCATATACAACTAGCCAATCATGTTTGTAAACTGTTTCCATCTTTTGAGGAGCCGCCCTTTGAACTTGGGAATTATTAATTTATCTCCTTTTCCCTTATATTATTTGGATGGTCGATCAATTTTTTTCTTCATGAGTACGCGATCCATTTTGAATGACTTTCTAACCCAGTCCTTGGTAGTATTTATCACATGTTTGGCCTTAAATTCAATACTGTTATTTTATTCCTTATCTACCTCTGCATTTAAAAAGGCCCTTGCATATATTTTATCTTGATTGTATAGTTGATCCAAAACATATTCAGTATCCATATCCCAAACCTTGGGTGAAATGAAGAGATCTAGCATATATTGTACAAGCTCAAGAGACATTCTAAAATAGTATTAGATCCTAACCTCATAGTCATCTACATAGTTCATCCAATGATCTTCCAGGTGAGGATTATGGACATAATGACTACCCATGGTATGTTTGTAGGTGTTGATGGGATCAAACCTAAATCTGATCAAATTGAATGGTTTTAAGGGACATTCATCCCACTCAAAAGCCAGAGACTTACATATTTTCATATCCTGTAGAGAATGGGGACCGATTGAAATGGGGAAGTTCCAACAATGTTTCTTCTTGTGCTTGATATGTTTGTAGGCATCAAAAAGTTTCCTAGCCATCTCCAAAAGAATTATCCTATCAAAAGAATATATGGGAAGCTTCTTTGGTGCAAGAGTGCATCTTACCATTTTGATGTATCTGAAAGTCTTAAAATGAATATAATAGGTACCTATCACCTGAACCTTAGCAACACACTTGTCTAAAAGTATCTTTGCATAACTAACCTCAATTTAACGAATGATAAAAAATATAAAGGTATCATTGATAATTCTATATTATGGGATATCTTCATTCAAATTATCTTTCCTAACCAACTACAGATATGCAGCAAGTGACGATGCATTTGATTGACCAAAAGCTCCTCTTTTTACTAACCTAGAGTATTCTTACCTAGCGGCCAATAGGTAAACAACATAATAAGTCATATCAAGGTGGGGATTGTTCTTCAATGCTACCAATTTCTCATCCAAGTTATCACTCAGGATGGTGGCCAATCAAATCTAGCTCTTGTCCCCTTAATCCTTTCAATCAGTAAAATCACCCAATGCTCAAGTTGGATGGATTGGGGAAGCTCATATAACCTTCTTAGCATAGTGGTTGTGGCCTATATATCATCCTTCAAATACCCCCTTCTCATGTCAATTTTCTCTAGCTTATTCTTGGGAAGAGGTTGCATCAGGTACTCCTTGTTTACGATTTCATAAGTGATCTAAGTATTATTTATAAGCCATTCAAGGCCCTTATTAATAGAAAAAGGCATAAAATATGTCAACCCCCTTTGGCAAGTGGAAGACATCTTCAATGTTGTCCAACTTGATATCGATGACAATGTCTCCTTTTTCATTCTTCACTATCCTCTTATTAGGAACATAGTGTTGCACGAGTGTCATGATCAGATCTAAAAACAAGATGGATACAAGATGTCCTGCAACATTTACTAGACTTGAGAGCACATGGAAAGTGCAGTCAGCCAACCTTCTATTAAGGTTGGAACACTTGGTGAGGAAATAATTCCAGTCCACATTCCCTATATTAGTGTCTATGACCTCACTGTGGAGATTCTTGACCTTGGAAGGAACATGATATCCTTTGAATAGGTACTTCATTGGTAAAATAGCTATATTTTCTAGCATTCTTCAAACAAACATGCAACTATTAGAAAATATTTATTAAAAACAACTAAAAAATATGCAAACAAGGTCTTAGAGAACCTAGAGAATCAAATCCAAAAGCCTTAAACCAACAAAAATAATCCTAAATTCTATTTTTTCAGATTTTTCAGAGGTCTAGACATCAAATATAGAATTGGCCTCTGAAAGGATGGAAGGGAAAAAGATAAATTCTATGTGGATGTAGGATTTTGGTGTTTTGGCATGAGAAATACGTGAAGAAAGGTTGGTGTGCAAATTTGCAAAAGGGTGGAAAGGTTATGAGGCGTAAAAGTAAACTTTTGATGTTTCAGAGATGGATAGAGTTATCGAAGGCCAAAAGGATGAAAGTAAAAAATGAGTGATGCCCTGTCCATCTTTGATTTAGTAGAATTTCATAGTTTTAGTGTTGTTAAGAATTTTCAGAGGCCCAAAGTCATAGCATTAAAAAAAACATAGTTGAGTTGGTTGTGTGATGAGTTTGATGCTTGAACTCCTTCAACCTTTCGGGGGCCAAACACTGCAGGACTGTGACTAACCGAGACCCAAAAAAAAAGTGGGAAGAAACACTAAAATAACCCTCTAAGCTCTCAAAATTGAGTGAGAACAAACCAAAACATCATCCAAAACTAGAAAAACCCCAAAACAAAACCTAGACTATGAAAACCCAAGAAAACAAGAACAAAACCTAAAAAAAAACAAAAAGGAAATAAACTGAAATGAAACCCTACCTGCAAACCATGAGGGTAGGAAGATAAATCTCAGAAGAGCTCAATGAAAGGGGATGCAAAGAGAGAAAATAAAATTTGACAAAGCAGGAAAGAATTACTGCTGAAGGCACAAAGAAAAACTCAGAGCTTGAAATATTGAGTCGCGAATGAAAAAAAACTAATCCCTCGTCACTTTTTATAAAACCTTGGACCAAATGACATCATCATTGGGTTTCTTACTTTTAGATGTTGAAAGTGCAAATGCCCATGAGTCATGCATCCTTGGTCTGTTGGAGTCTAAAATTTTGAGAGGACTTTCTCCTTGGAGAGTGGGGTTTTGGGGTTTTTGTGTTTCGAACCTTCGAACTTCTGATGAACACTAAAAGGTCAAAGTTCTGAAAGAACCCAAAAGACCCCTATAAAGAAAGTCTTGATCTAAAAACCTAAAACTCAGAGACTAAATAAGGACACCAAGAGACTAAAAGGATAAAAAAATAAATAAGAAGGGGGGGTCATAGACAAGTGGCCAAAACAATGGGGTGTGTTTTTGAACCATAACATGTCAAAACTATCAAAAATGCTCAGGTAAATTAAAATACTAGGGATCCTTTCCATTAAGAACTATGTAGGTTGAAGAACCATTTCAAAAATGGGGAATTAATTTCATTAGTGAAATATCTGATAAATCTAGTGGTGGTCATAGATGCATAATGGTAGCTACTGACTACTTTACTAAATGGGTTGAAGAAATACCTACAAGGAAGGCTACTAGTAAGGTGGCAATAATTTTTTAATGGATAATATATTAATCAGGTTTGGGGTTCCTTGTAAGCTCATAGTTGATAATGGTATGTACTTTAGATCAAAATAATTATTAGAATTATGTGAGGATTATGGTATTGAAGTTTCATACTCTTCACCATATCATCCACGAGGGAATGGTCAGGTAGAGTCTAGTAATAAGAACCTATTGAAAATTATAAAGAGAATAAAGGATAATAATAAAAAGTCTTGGGAATCTAAATTGAATTTGGTGCTATGGGATGATAGAATCACTTTTAAGAATTCTACTAGAATATCACCATTTGATTTGATCTATGTCAAGAAATATTTCCACTGGAAAATCTATTACCAATACACAAATTTATAATTGATGAGAAAATAAAGTCGATAGATCCCTTGGAAGATAGGTATGTGCAACTGGAAGAGCTAGATGAGAAGAGGAGGAAAGCTCAAGAACAAAACCACAGATTCCAACAATAGTTGAAAGGTCTTCTTGATAACAAGTCTCAGAATTGAAATTTTGAAGATAGAGAATGGGTCCTCATGTGGAATGAAAAAAAATAGGAAAAGGGGAAGCATGAAAAATTTGAAACCTTTTGGAATGGACCATACATAATCACAGGGAAAGGTTGAGAAAACTCATATTATTTGCAAAACACTTCAGGTGAAGCACAAGAATTTATAGTGCATGAATAGTTCTTGAAGAACTTTTTCTCTTAAGAGTAAAGGTTTTTTTCCATGCATAGTAAATTAGAAATATTCCTTTTCATTTGTATATTTTCATTTATTTTTCTATCTTTTCTTATAAATTTGTTCCTATTAATTTTTGGTCTACTCCTTCTAGAGATGCTTTTGAATTCTTACAAGTATTCAAGGAACACCTCATCCTTAGAAAGAGCTACTGTTGGATCCTCTAGGATTTTGACTTCATCAACCAACTACCACAAGTCATCACCAAGGTTTTGTATTCCATGAGTCTTCTCAAAGGTTGGAGCCACTAAATTTTTCTATTGTAAGTCAACCACAAGAAGAACCTAAGAATAAACTACATGTTTCCACATGTTTGGAGAGTGAATGTTGTGAAGCATATTTTCTCAAGTCACCCTAAAAGGTCATCTTCTTTAATTGTTGGAATCCAAAGACATCACCAAAGTATGAATTTACTATGAGTCTGCAAGATAAGCATTAATTTTAAAGTGTTTCTCTATTTTGAAAAGCACAGAATTCAAGGGATGTGATATGGTGAAGCTGTCACTATTTTGCGAAGGCAAAAAGTCATAACTGTGAAACAATGAACATTTTTCTATTTTATGGGGTACAAAATTGAAGGTTGCAATATAGAAAATCATATCGCTATTTTGCAAGGAGTGAAAAGTAAAGGTTGCAATATAGAGAACCTTTCACTATTTTGCAAGGGGAAAAGAAGGAGTTTGTGAAATAGTAGACTAATCGCTAATTTACAAGGAACATTTAGAAGGACTTGCAAATTGGCGAAAAGGGTATTTTCCTACTGGGATGAGAAAATTTATAATGCGAAGTGGCGTCAACTATATTTAATACAAATGATGACCAAATTTTTGAATAGACATTATAGAAACTTGGAGAATTGAAGGAATTAAATGGTGCAAGTATAAATTAAATGATGTTTTTTGAATTTAATCACCAGAAGTGCACAATTTATTATCAGAGACTGTAGGAGGAAATTTGAAGTTAGTGTGAAGAAAAATTGAGAATTTTGCAAAGGAGCTGGTGTGAAGAGAGTGGAGAAAAGTTGTAGAAATCCAAGGCATTGTAAAGAGATGGGTGTCGTAGAAGAAAGTAAGTTAAGGATTCTACTCTTTTTGCAAACGTGTTGATTAAAATATCATAATACCTAGGAAGAAGAAAGAAGAAGTAAAAAATGAGAAACCTAAGGTCCCTCCATAGAAAGCTCTGTTAAATTTGTTATCACAGTAAATAGATACAGGCATGAAAAACTAGTTTTCAGATGAATGGGTAGAATGTAGGGATGTTGACTTACCTCATACAGGTAGGTTTCTCTTCTAGTATTTTTATGCCAATAGATATGAAAAGTAACCTAGGTCTAGCCTATGGAATTCAGACCTAGAGAAGGTTATTGTGCCAAATTTTTTTGTTGATGTTGAGTTAATTGATTCCTTGGATAATAATTATAAACCAGAAACTAGAATGGTGAGGAAAATAGATGGAACCCCTCTTTTGGACCTCACTAAGTCCTGTATTGAAGAATATTTTGGATTAAACAAGCAATCTCTCACCAAGATAGATAAACAGAAGTAACCAATTGATTATAAGTGTATGGTGAAGAGTGTGGGATTTTGAGAAGAATCATATTTTATGAGAAGAAGAGAAAATAATTGGCTAGTGAAATTTTACAATAAGGGGCTATATCCTACAAATGATTTTATGGACTTCTTCCAGAGGACATATTGCAATTGGGGTCAATTCTATGGGGAGGATTAGAGGATAAAAATTCCCTTATAATTAATGTACATGTAGATTAGGATTCAAAACCCCAAACTTTACTTTGAGTTTGACTTAGCTTTTGAGATTGAAAGGATTCTTTGCAAGCAATTGGTTCAATGGAAGACCAGTAGAAATTTAAAAAATTATTATTTATTGTGCCACCTGATTTTGTTCCAAAAAATACCATTTTCATCCATTCTATGAAATTAAAAATGTTTGAAGGACACAAGACTAGGCTCCCAATGAAGGTATGATGCAAGACTTGGGATATCAATAGAAAGGATTGTAATTACAAAGTCGTCCATGACATTTTTGTGGTTTGTTTGAGGTCAGTGGAGTATTACCCTAAAAAGAGATTTACACGTAATTTTGTAGACTAGCTTTGCAAGGGAGATCATACTCTGATCAAAGTTTATGGATGGCGATATGAACTACACAAATTACCAGTCTTTGTATCTGAGAGGGTTGCATTTCTGGAGTTTATTTGGAAAATTTTATGGTTTGAGAAAGAGATTTATGGACCTAGAAAGAAGGGGAAATTTATGGCCCATGTTGTTAGATTTACAGGTTTCTCCATTGCTTTAGGTTCATTAGAACAACTGAAGGATTATTTGAAGAAGACATATTGTCTTGAAGATCTAACAGAAAGACCTTATGACCCTAAAGGTCATATTCAATCTTTTATAAAATATTACATACACAATATGGATTTGACAAAAGATATTGGTTGGAGTTGTATGAACCCTCCAGAGGTTTTGTAGAGGTTAAAAAATGGAACACATTGATGAAATTGGAGGAGAAGAGACAAAATAAAATGCAGCCTTGGTTCCATAATGATCAAACTAATGAAATTCTTAGGATGGAGTTGTGTATAAAATATTTTGAGAAATTATATGGAAAATATGTTGAAACTATACCACAAGAGGTTAAATTTCCTCCTAAAAATCATAGGAAGTTGATAATCTGGGATTTAGATTTAGATTCCCCACCTCCCAAAAGGTAGAAAATAGATGAAGTGGTTCCCATTGTTCCCTATGAAGACTTTGAAGGAGAGGGAGAAATAGAGGAGGTTTCTAGTACATTGAAAGAATTAAGAAATGAAAAGAAGTAAACCAGTGTTTTATATGATGTGGAAAGTCAGATCCACTTTTTATGGGATGCAACTGACTGTCGGTTCTTGGTCATCGGGTTGAACTAAAAGTTTGTCGGTGTTCCTTTGTTGAGCTAATCTTCGGGGTCCCTTCATCTGTTAGGTTCCTCACTTTTCTATTCTGTCAAGTTGCACTGTTGTTACTCGTCGGGTTCCTTTAACCTTTTTGTCATTGGGTAACATTGAATAGTGTTTGTCGGGATGCTTTGAACTTGGCAGTATCGGGTAACCTTGGCGTTGGGTAGTGATGTGCTCTGTCTGTTGGTGTAGTGTAAACTGATGGTGTAGATCATGTTTTTCCTTGTGTGTACTAATGGAAAAATATAATGCCTTCAAGTTAACCCATGAGAAGATAAATGAGGACAAAATTGTTGTGGAAGACTTAAAAGATGGTATGGATATAATTTTGGTTCAAGGAGAGAAATTAAATCAACAAACCATAGATTTCCAATAGGTTTGTGATCAATATTATTAGGTAGATGAACCAATGATTATTTCTCTTGTTCCTCATGAATTAAATGCACCTAATAATATTGGTGTGGTAATTGAAGAGGAAATTGACATAGTAAAAATCAGCAAAAAGAATCCAGAGTTTATCTTTTCAAGAGGGTTCCCATTAAGGCATTTGTCTACGATGGAACACAAGCATGGGTTTATAGTTGTAAATAAGAAGATCCAACCTATTCATGCACTCCAAAGTGAAATTAGTTTTGGTCAAAATCAAATGGTATGTGATGTTTATTTTAATATTCAAGACATGCTAGAGAAATTGTCTGTATCGAAAACCATTTACCATCTCTTTTCAGTTGTTCATATGCGTGTGATTCATCCTTTGTTGATAAGAAGAGGAATCTATTTCAATCAATCCATAAACGGATGTATATTATTAAGGAAAATTAATTGAGTGATTGATTAGGATAGGGTAGGGTAGTTTTGATTCTATTTTCTAGTTTCAGTTTTCATCCTCCAAGTGGAATTGAGCACAAATAGTCAGTTAGTTTTAAGTTAGTTGTTTCAATTTTTAGTGTAGAAGAGTAATAAGAGAAAATAATACTGCACTTCATCATAATGGTGTGAAATAAATTCCCATCACATGAGATAGGGATAATACTTCTGATGTCCCAAATCATAAACATTTCCTTCATATAGCTACTACAAAATAAAATAATTTCTTGTTATAGTTTAGTTTTAGCTTCAATTTTCACTGGAGTTTTTTAGTTTCAGATTTCAATTTGGTTTAGAAGAAGGGAAATTTGTTTTCTAAGTTTCAGACTCTTGTGCCCAATGTATTGGAAAAAGGAAAACATCCGTCAAATGTTTCTATATTGTAAACTAAATTTTTCTACCCACTCAATTAGGTGGAGTTGGTATTGTGATTTCAATTAATACCAAGGTACATTTTAAGTTTTGTATTCTTACTGAGATTAAATGCTGACAAAGGAAAAGTGCATCATGATATACAAATATAATGACAAACTAAAAAAATCATACAACATTTGCATCAAAAGTATTTATTTATTCATAAAAGTAAGATACATATCCTGCACAAGCCCTAGGATTGACTTAAATGATGCATCATTAAAGTAAATATGCATAGAAGTTAAAGAAAAAATTAGGGAGAAAGATTTGTCATTGCCTGATGAATGATAGACCATGGTTGAATCTGGATCAACTTTGTTCTTTCTCAACTTTCCTTATGTCCTTGAATCACTTGTGGGAGGATAATAAATTATGTTAGAGCTTGGGATCTTAATCCTAAAAATATGCATTAAAAACTATACACAACTACTTACATAATGCACTTGATAAGTTTTGAACCACAAAGGAATCCAAATGAAAAAAATTAACTTCATGTTTTTATCTAATGATTTTGTTTCATGTCCATAAAATATGTACACATTCATTATTTATTGGCATGTGGGATCAAGTGGGCTCCCATAAGGGTTGAGCCCAAAATGCCAATAAATAATAAACACACAACTGCCATATCATATTGAGTTGCATGACATATATACTAAACACAACCAATAGACACATTTAATGCAATGAAGTGAAAATGCATGGCTATCTATAATTCATCAAGACAATGAGAATTCATTTACATCATCTACATAGGTCATAGGTAAGATGTTATTAGCTACAAGAGTTACAATTACAATATGACAACCATGATGAAAGAAAGAGTAGATCGTAATGGAGACAATGAGAATATTAAAAAAAATACCACAATATACATAACAAAGAAGGTGCATCTTAACATCAGATAGGGTTACAATGGGAAAGATGGCCAAACAATACAAATAAAAGTGACATTATTGTTGTTTTAGAGAATGAGAATAGATCTTAGATGATGAATGACAGTTTTAAAGACAAAATAATAATATTTTTCTAAAAGAAAAGATATTGAACAACAACGACATCATACAAAAATTTTTCCATGTCAACAATAAAGAAAATATGAGTAACTTGAAAAATAACAGAGCTATTAATGAATAAGTTTGATCTCAATTATAAAATTTGATATAATAACTACATTGATTGAGAACTTTAGTCATTATCCCATTAAGGGATACTCGACCAGAGCTATAATTTGTAAGAAACCATAGTAATTACACTGATGGAATAGATGATAAGGTATAAAAACTCATTTTGAATGCATATCTAATAGTAAAGAGGCAAATATACACATGCCTTCCATGAAAATTCCTCAAACAAATGCAAGATTAGCAAGTACATGCATGGATACAAAACATTGCATATAAAGAGTACTTCTACATTCATAAAAAATACATAGCATGTAATCTATAGTAAAAAAGATAAAACATGGGAGTTTTTTTATTACAAAAGAATCTTACAAAGGTTCAAATTTATTATCAGATACAAAGGTACACATATACTCAAGAAGAAAGGATGTTTTGTGTTTCATTTATTATTTTTGAGTGTTTATCATAGGGTTTCAAAGAAAATATCCTCACCATATAAGTTGCAGCCTGAATGAAGTTGATATTGAAGCCTACAAGATGGGGTTTGAACCCATAATTCATTTATAGATGAAAGAAAAAATGTTGCAAGTTTGAGAAATTATTTACAAAAGAGCTGACAGTACAAATGAAGAAAGATGAAGAAATCCTTACAGAAAAAGAACAACAAATAGAGGTACCAAAGGGGGATTGTGAGGAGGATCTTCGAAGAGAGTTAGCAGTATTAGAAGAGTTTCATGAGAAGGATATGGAGATGCATAAAGAGATAATAAAGGTCTTGGTCGCAATAACTATGAAGTGTGAGGAGGATAAAAAGATACAACATGAAGAAACCCTTCATAAAGAGCTGGAAACACAAGAGGTGCACCATAAAGAAGAGTTGGAAGCACACAAAGAGAATGTTAAAAGGGTGTTGGAGGCACAAGGTGTATTATTGAAGGTCTTTCTGGCTGCTCAGGAAAATCAGAATCAACCTTCTCCTTTGACTACAATGAATCTGCCTATCAATGAGGAGGTCTCCAAGGTCAAAATTACAAGTTTCATGCAAGGTGAGTCTCCTATTGAAATTCCAAGTGTTATGAGTCCTCACTCATTTAAAGTGCCTGTTCAAGAAGCTCAATCATTTTTTCTTGTAGAAGAGGATTCTTTAGATTTGTTACAAGAGGTTGTAGATATAGCAAAGGCTGATTATTTCCAAACCTCTTCTAATCCATTTGATGGGATTCCCTATTTTATGATTGAGGAAGAGAATAAAATTCAGATTGTACCCATACTAGTTGCAGGACATCAAGTTCCATACCTTAATGTTTTGATCATTCATGAAAGATGCAACAAGGTAAGTGACACTACTATCCAATATAAAAATAAAAAAGTGACCGAAGAGGACTCTTTTTGGAATGATCTTGAAGTTTTTGTTTCAGAATTAGATGTCGATCATTCATTTTCACATGATATTGTAAAGAGAAAATGTAAATGTGAAGGGGTAATGGGTACAAGAGAATTTCACATCTAAATAATACCCTTCAAATATAAAAATTTGGGGGAGGTAAGATTCTCCTCTTAGCCCCAAATTCACAAAGGAACGATCCAAATTGATAATCCATAAGAAAATGGTCAATGCACAAATGAATCAATCGATTAGAAATAAGAAGAAAGAGGAAAAACTTACATTCCATTTTGGAGGAGAGTGTGTAGTAGATCTAAAAAGAGTAAAATCTTAATTGAAATGAATTGAAGACAAATACTAACCTCAAAGTATAGAAGATCTGGAAATTACTATTTTTTGGTGTTTGTACTGAGTTTCTAGAAATTTTACAACCTTCCTTGGCATGGAAACACAAAGACGAAGAAAACCCAGAAATCATTTTCTTTTTTGAGAAAGGTTGAACTTGACCCAAATACAAGGGCACAATTGTACCCCTTTATGTTGACCTTGACCAGCACTACTCTGATAGAAAATTTGTTAGTGGATCTCAAAAGTTTTCTGAAAAGGGTATCTAAATCTTCTCTGTAATTCACTATTCCATACTTGCACCTAAAAGAAGAAAAGTTTTTTTGTTGTTTGGATGGGGGATTTTCCTTGGTCAAACCCTAGTTTTGGAATTAACCTTGAAATAGAATTGGAATATCATTAATAAACAAAGTAAATAGATCAATTGACCTTGCTTATGTTGAAACCCTTGTGGAGGATTCAAATCCTTGAATCCACAAGTATGGATTCACCAAATGGATGTAGAATGTAGGATGTAGGATGTAGCATGTATCAAATCAATTACCTTTATATCTTCAACACCTATCTTGAATGGATCTTGGAATAGGAAGAAGCTTGAATGAATATGGATGGAGAAATATTCAACAAGAGGGCTCCATAGAGCTTAAATCCTTCAATGGCTACTAATGGATCTCCTTAATGAATTTAATCTTGAATGTTTGAATGCTTGAAAGTAGGCGATCACTTCAATAGATTATCTATAGATTCTCCTTCTTTAATCCTTCTTGTATGCTTAGAAAATGAGAGGAGAAGGCTTCCTTTTATACTAGTCTAGGGCACAAACTTCTAGAGAGGCCGACATATGAGAATCAAATTCCAATTAGGTGCATACCCCTAGAAGTGGACCTATATTAAATATCTTTTTAATATTTGCCACTTTGGAGCCCAAAATAGCCGACCCGAAAGTGGGAAATAATTATTTCCAAATACCGACATCTAGAAATCTTTGAAATTTGAAATTTAGACCCTGGGTCAGGGTTGAGGTTGACCTTGACCTAGAAGTTGACCTTGACCCTGAGGTCAAGAACCTCAAAATCTTAGAGCAGGATACCAAAAATAGGTAGGAGAGAAGTGGAAAATAGGACACGAAAGGGGAAAAACTAGATCCAAGTCAAAGACCCATTAAAGGAATTTGAAGTGACCCAAAACCACTTACTCAGAGGGCTAAACCAATCCTAAATGGAAGTCCTTCCATTTTCCAATGATACTGAGATAAATCATGAACATCAATGTGTTGTCAATGAAATTGTTATTGATTCTAGAGTCCAAGTTGATATATTGGTTGAGATTCCCTTATTTTCTATTTTTAATGAGAGTGATTCTGTGATAAAATATGCCTTTATGTCTAGGGTTAACTCTGACAAGGCTGAAGAAAAAAGCAAAGAGATTATGGATCAAGATGATGGTGAGAAGGAGGAACCTATGAAAAGCCACGAGGAGACTAATGAGAAGAGAAAACTAGTGAGTGGGTTTATGCAGGATGCTAAAGACTGTGCTGATATAGAAATACATATGAGCACATGGATTTTTGAAGAAATAAAAGATATCAACATCAAACAGTGTGTGCTGGATGGCAGAGTTGATAAAATTTCCCTATTGATGGAAAAATACTCCTAAGGATGTCAATGATGACTATGCTGGAGGAGAAGACAAGGGGCTGGTGGAAAATCTGGAGTTTAAAATCAATGTTGTTGTCAACTTCCATCTACAGACTACTTCAAGCCATATCCAACATATCAAGGAAAATATCATTAGGATCATGAAGAAGAACTATGAAGGATTGAAGGTTAGTATTGATAATCTGTGTGCCCTCTTGTTTGTGCTAGAGGGTAATTCCAACCCTATTAATGTTGAAGATGGATGAAAAAGGTACCAGTTCTATTGGTCCTAGCTCTAGGACTAGAGAAAGTACTAAAAATAAAAAGGTGGTCAACTCAAAGGAAATTGAGAACCTCAGAGATTCTATCCAGTAATATGAATTGCTAAAGGAGGACACCACATATTTTAATAAAAAAATGTCTTAGCTTGTTAGTCCTATTTTTTTTTGTCTGGTCATTTTTTGTTGGTTTCTGGTGCTGGGGAGTTGGTGTAATGTATTTTTCTATTTCCCCTAGTAGTTTCCTTTTGGTTTATTCTTAATATTCCTATCTTTTATGCTTTTGTAAAGGGTTACAGTTCCCTTCAAAAATTGGTTTTTACGTAATCAAATTTTTTTTGGCAAGTTGTGATGAACAAGAACAATAAAATGAAATTGTCAGAATTCTAATCCATGAGAAAATAAATGAGGATAACATTTAGGAGGAATTTTCACAGTCTGATATGAATGCAGATTTGATGAATATTGAACAAGGAAATTGACAAATCAGAGGTTTCCAAAGTATGAGCTTGGAGAGAAGTCAAGAGAGCATTATTGAATATTTTTTCTCTTATGTTGATGACAATTTGATAGCTTTGGAAAAGGAGGTTTGTGATGCAGGAGCATCTTGGGTTCATGGAAGTCCTGTATAAAAAAAAAATGTTTTATTTTTGATCTTGGTATCTTGTTGGATACTTTACATAGACTACTCGGTAACTTATATGGAGTTCTCAGTTGAAGGTTCAGATTTCATTTCACCGACCAAACTTGGTTATTGTTCTTGGCGTATTTTTGTCAGACGGTTTCAGTGGCTTGGTGGTTTCCTATTTCCTATCACTTCAAGTGTGTTTTCATTTTTTGGATCTTTGGGCAGACATTTACATTTAATTTTGGTCACGGTATTTGATTTGTGATCTCTCATTGGGGAATGGGTGGACCTAAATCTGGGTCATTGCTCTCTCCTATGCTAGATCTTTAGGATCTTTTGGGCTGACCTTTTTGGTAGCCTCTTGTATAAATGTAGTTTTCTATTCTTAGTTTAGAAGAGGATTTTTTGGATGGTAGTTTTGGAGATCTAAGGTTTGTGGATCTCGCATGTTTGACGACTGTTCTATAATATTTTTTTATTATATTAGCCGAAATTGGGAAGGCCTTATAGCTTGGCATGTATGAAGTTTGATGAATTAATAACAAGTATTTGTATACCTTCTCTCCTTCTTTGTGTTTGAGCTTTTGAGTTGTGTATTTGCAAGATGGTTTGGTGCTTGGGAGTTCCTTTGGCCCTAAGTACTATCCCTCCTTACATCAAGTGGTATTAGAGAAAAGGTTAGATTTGGGGTTCCTTCATGTAAATCCTAGTTGATTATTTTTTGTGGGGTAGAAGATTGTGATCTCACTTGCAATTACAGAGGGTTTCAAGATGGTTCAAGGGAAGAGAAATTCAGATCTAGGCTCAGTTGATATGCTAAGATAGATTGCTGCTAGGTTGGAAGCTGTTGAGATATCCCAACACTGAGAAAGACATCTTGAGGATGTTAGTGATGGTGATGAAGTCGAGGAAGTGTAGGAGGAATCCACACCTACACCTATAAAAGATCAAGGAGAATAAATATTCTTAAAGGCATTGACAAGTTTGAAGTCCACACTAGAGTTTAATCCTCCTGAGTATATAGGAAAGTTGGATTTAGATGAATTGATAGACTGGATAAATAAGATGGAGAAATACTTTGAGTATCAGAACATATCAGAGGAGAAAAGGTGAATATTGCGAGAAAAAAATTGAAAGGTCATGCATCCTTGTGGTGGGAGCATCTGCAATTGGACTAAAAGAAGAAAGGTAAAGACAAGATCAAGGTATGGGATAAGATGATAACCAAGTTGAAGGGAAAGTTTCTACCTTGTGATTATCATATTAACCTAGTGAGGAGAATGCAAAGTTTGAAATAGAAAGATAGCTCTACGAATGACTAAATCAAGGAATTTTATAGGCTAGATATTAGATCTTGACATAATGAAGCTAAGGTGGAAAGAATTACAAGATACCTAAATGGATTAAGGATTTCTATTCAAGAATAGATTAGTTTGATAAAGATGGAGAGTATTGAGGAGGATTATTAGTTTTCCCTAGAAGCTGAGGAGAAATTGAATAAAAGACATGAGCAAAGACAAAGAAGAAGAGGTGGAAGATTCCCTAGAGGAAGAGGTATATCCTATGGTGAGAATAATAGATCTGATCAGTACAAGAAAAATCAAGACAAAGGAAAGATAGAGTGGGGAGCGTAGGTTGATTACTCCCGAGGTGGATATGGTTGAAGAGGATTCCAAGGAACTTGTTAAAATTATGGAGAAGAGGGAAATAGATCATTTGAGTGTACACATCCAAGAAAGAAGGTCGGTAGTAGCACAAATTCTTTTGTGCAAGAAGATTCACTGAATGAACCTAAGAAGGAAGGAAACCTAATCGTTAGAAGAATATTGCAAAGTGAAAATAATAAGAAAGATCTGGTAATAAAAAGTTTATTAAAGACCAGATGAGGAGTTGCAGACAAAGTTTGGAAATTGATCATTGATAGTCTAAATTCAATGAATTTGGTATCCAAGGAAATGGTCACAAAGTTGCAGTTGGAAAGATTGAAGCACCCAAAGCCCTATTAGATTTCATGGATCAAGGATGAGTGTACACTTATGGTGAGTGAACAATGTTTTGTGAATCTAAAAAATTGGAAAGTATTTTGATAAGGTTTTGTGTGATATTATTCCTATGGATTGTTGTCATATTTTGTTGGGAAGACCTTGGAAATATGATAGACATGCTATACATAATGCAAGATTGAACAAATATACTATTTGGGTTGATGACAAGAAACAAATCTTGTTACCTTTGGTTGAAGAATCTGTCAGTGAGGCATGCACATGTGTGAAAGTTTGTTTGATGGAAGGTAGATAGTTTGTTAAGGATCTGAAGAGAAATGATGTTTGTTATGCTTTGATTCCTAAAAAACTGAGTGAGAAAATAGAAGATAAAGTTCTTGAAGAAGTTGGAAAGTTTCTCACCAAGTACAAGGAAATCATTTTTGATAATGTACCTGATGGTTTACCACCGATGAGAGATATTGGTCATTGTATGTATCTAATTCCTGGAGCTAGTTTGTCAAACACGACACTACACTGATTGACACCCACTGAGAGTTAGGAACTCCACCAACAAGTTCATGAGTTGTTGTAGAAGAGTTTGATTAGAGAAAGTTTGAGTCCATGTGCAATACCAGTTGTGTTGGAACCTAAGAAGAATGGAGAATGCTGAATGTGTACTGATTCAAGAGCTATTAACAAGATCATAGTTAAGTATTGATTCCCTATACTAAAAATGGATGATATAATGGATTGTTTGAGTAGAGAAAAATATTTTACAAAGATTGATTTGAAGAGTGGATATCATTAGATCAAAATCAGAGAAGGTGATGAATGAAAGACTTCTTTCAAGACAATAGAGGGTTTTTATTAATGGTTGGTTATGCCTTTTGGTTTAACTAATGCACTGAGTACTTTTATGAGGTTAATGAATGAGGTTTTGAATAAATTCTTGGGAAATTTTTGATTGTGTACTTGGATGAAATTTTGATATTTAGTAAGACCAAAGAAGATCATTTGTTGCACATCAGACAGGTATAATAGAGATTGAAAGAGGAGAACTTGTGTATTTAGGTTTTGTGATTTCAGATGTTGGTTTGAAGATGGATCTTGATAAGGTTGAAGCTATACTTGATTGGCCTACACCTTAGAATGTCAGTGAGCTAAGATCATTTTATGGGTTAGTAAGTTTTTACTGAAAGTTTATCAGAAATTTAAGCTCAATTTGTAATGCTATGACTGAGACAATGAGAGGAGATAAGAGAGAATTAAAGTGGACACGTGGAGCTGATAAGAATTTTGAGAATTTGAAATAGAAGGGTGTTGAATTACCTCTGTTAGCCTTACCTAATTTCAATAAGGCATTCCAAGTTGAATGTGATGCAAGTTGCAGTGCAATAGGAGCTGTGTTGAGTCAAGAAGGTAAACCTATTGCTTTCTTTAGTGAGAATTTGAATGATGCTAAAAGGAAATATTCTACATATGATCAAGAATTCTATGTTATTATTCAAGCTCTAAAGAAATGGAGACATTATTTGATGTTGAGAGAATTTGTGTCGTATACTGATCATAAGGCTTTACAGTAGTTGGGTATTCAGACTAAGTTAAATTAGAGACATATGAAATGGGTTGAGTATTTGCAAAATTTCACATTTGTGATAAAGCATAAGAGTGGAGTATCCAACTGAGTTGTTGATGCATTGAGTACAAGAAGATATTTGTTGATTGAAATGAGAATTGAGGTTCTTGGTTTTGATGATATGAAGAATTTGTATGAAACTGGCCCTAATTTTTCTGAGCCATGGAGAATATGTAGAGCACCTATTCTAGACCAACCAAATAGGTTTGAATAATATTTCATTCAAGAATATATGTTATTCAAAGGTATTCAGTTATGTATACCAAGAGGATCAATGAGAATCAATTTGATAAGGAGAAGTATAGTAGTGGTTTGGCTGGACATTTTGGCATTGATAAAACATTGAGTTTACTTAAGGAAATGTATTTTTGGCCTCAGTTGTATAAGGATGTTCAAAAATTTGTGAAGAGTTGTGGATTTTGTCATGTTTCAAAAGGAGTAAGTCAGAATAATGGATTGTATACACCTATTTCTATTCCTGAGAAACCTTGGAGTGATATTAGCATGGATTTTTTTTGGCTTACCAAGGAAAAAAAGAGGTAATGATTCCATATTTGTTTTTGTGGATAGATTTTCCAAGATGACACATTTCATACCATGCAGGCAAACATCAGATGCAGTACATATAGAAGATATTTTTTCAAGGAGATTGTCAGATTGCATGGATTACTGGGGAGTATCATCTCTAACCAAGATAGTAAGTTTTTTGGCTATTTTTGGAAAAATATTTGGAAGAAGATGGACACCGAGTTGAAGTATAATTATACATTTCACCCATAGATTTATGGAAAGTTAGAGGTTGTAAATCAAAGTTTGGGTAAATTATTGAGATGCTTAGTTGGAGAAAAACTGAGTAAATGGGATTTGATGTTAGCACAAGTAGAGTTTGCATTTAGTAATTTAGTAAATAAGAGTATTTATAAGACACCTTTTCAGATTGTTACTGGCATACAACTAAGAGGTATATTAGACTTGAGAGATATTTCTAGAGAAGAGAAGAGGAGTGCTAAAAGAGAAGAATTTGATGAGTTTATGAATGCATGAGGAAGTGAAACATAAGTTGGAGAAAAATAATCATAAATATAAAGATATTTTAGATAGAGAAAGAAGACATAAGAATTTTGAGGTTGGCAATGAAGTGATGGTTCATTTAAAGAAATGTATATTGCCTATTGGAACATATGGTAAATTGAAGATGAAGAAATTTGGTCCTTACAAGATATTGGTACAGTTTGATAGTGGAAATACTTATGAAGTAGAGTTACCTGATGACATGGATATATCACCTATATTAAAAATTTACAATTTGTATAAGTATCATGAACCTGATGAAGAAGTGACAGTTTTGAGTGATTGTTCTAAGAAACAAATAGAAGAAGTTGAACAGATTTTTGAGAAAAGACTTGGTAAGAGCACAAGAGGAAAGGATTACATGGAATACTTGGTAAAGTGGAAGAATAGACTGGTTGAAGAATCTACATGGATTTCTCAATCCGAGTTGGATTCAGTTTGGGTAATTCCTAACTCATGATTCAAAGAACCATTTTCTTCAACCCCAGCTATCTAATGTAGAAGCATCTTGGGTTCATGGAAATCCCGTATCAAACACAAATATGTTTTGTTTTTGAGATCAGTAGCATGTTGGGTACTTTTGGTATAATTCTTGGTAACTTATCTAGAGTTCTTGATTGAAGGTTTTAATTTCATTTCACTAACCAAACTCGATTACTATTCTTTGCATGGTTTCACCGAACGATTTTGGTGACTTAGTGGTTTCCTGTTTCCTATCTTACCCAATGTGTTTTATTTTGTTGGATCTTGGGGCCAAAATCTACATTTAATTTTGGTCATGTTATTTAATTTGGGATCTCTCATTGGGGAATGGGTGGACCTAAATTTGGGTTGTTTCTCTCTCTCCTATGCAAGATATTTAGGATATTTTTGGCCAACCTTTTTGGTAGCCTCTTGCATAAATGTAGTGTTATGTTCTTAGTTTAGAAGATGAGGTTTTTTATGGTATTTTTGGGGATCTAGGGTTTGTGGATCTCACATGTATGAGGACTATTCTATAATATTTTTAGATTACATTGGTCAAAATCGGGAAGGCCTTACTGCCTAACATGTATGAAGTTTGATGAATTAATAACAAGTATATGTATTCCTTCTCTCCTTCTCTATGTTTGAGCTTTTGAGTTGTCTATCTACAAGCTAGTTTGGTTATTGGGAGTGCCTTTGGCCCTAAGTACTATCCCTCCTTGTGTCAATTTGTGACTAGAATCACTAGATAGATGAAAGAATTAACTTTTCTTTTGATTCTCATGAGTTTCATGTTTCTGATAAGTTTAGTGTGGTGGTTAAAGAGATAATTTTTAGGTTGAAATCAAATGTAATAATTGAGAGTTTATCATCTCAAGAGGTTTCCCAATCATACATGTTTCTAGAATGGAGCCTAAGCATGAAGTTAGAGATATTAAACACTAGATCCAACCTATTTATGCACCCGTAAAAAGCACTCTGTTTGGTCAAAATCAAGGGGTATGTGATTTTGTGTATAACCTCGAGGACATGCTTGAACAATTGATTTTTTTTTGAGTTAGCTTCCATCTCTCTTAAATTGATCATATGCATATGATTCATCCTTTATTGGTTAGAAAAGGAAATTATTTCAATCAATCAGTAAATGGATGTATATGAGACTTTAATGATTGCTTGATTAGGATAGTGTGTATGTATCAACCATACCTTCATCAAATAAAGGTGCTATCTATCAATTATATGGAAAAAATAATACAATTTAATCTAAGAATTGACAAATAAAACATTTAACATCTCATGGATCTCTAACTAAGATTTTCTAATAGAGCTCTCATCCTTAATCTCTACTAGTGACAATCCTAGAATGAGAATTTTGATTATGATATGCTTAATCTAGCTCAAATTCCCTCCATTTCTATGATATTTGATTCAAATGCTCTCCAAAATTATCTCAATTATGCTCAATTTATATGATAATGCTCTAAATTTTCTATGAAATTCCTATAATAAGGATGCTTTGCATTCAAATTTTCTAGGATCCTTATGCTCTCAAAATGGCTTGTATTTCTAGGATTTTCCCAAGTGTAGGGGGTAGAGTTACTTGATCATGATTAAGCCTTGGTTAGGTGAAAGGATTTGAGATGGTTTCAAATTGGGGGACAATTTAAATGATTGTCTCAAAGGTTTGGACAAAGGGAAAAAATTGAGAGATTAGGATTCAAAGCTCAAAATGAGTGATTGAGATTTGCAAATTAGGAGTGATCCATGTGCTTTGTGTTCTCAATTATCATTGGTTGCTCAAATTCATGTTGAAGGATATTGGGATTTATTAAATTCAATCAATTAATTAAATTAGCCATGTAGGGGAATAGGTTCAATATGATTTTTAATTTAAACTATAGAATTAATTGATTAAAATCAATTATATAGTTAGATTAATCCCTTTAGGCTTATATTTAATATTTTGATGTCATTATTTATTTGATCCTTTGATTTAACTTGATTTTTTCCAATTTGATTGATAAATGTCCATTTGAATTTGATTTGATCCATTTTGGTGAACTTTAGAGCATTTGGCTGAGATTTGTAGATTTCCTTGATTAGAGAACACTTGCCCAGTATTAGGTGTCTACAAATGCCCCTCTTTGAATTGATGTGCGAAGTGCATTGATTCAAAGAAAATTGCATGTCTTGATCACTGATTTGATGCCTAATTGATTGATTGATACAAAACTTATCTGATAACCTGATTCAATGATTGATAACTTGATTTGAAACTGATAAAAACCTTATTTGATAACTGATTGATAACCTAATCTGATGATAAAAGCTTAATTGAAATTGATTTGAAACCCTAATCTGATAGATTGATTTGATACCCTGATTTGAAACTCATAAAAGCCCTGATTTGATAACTGATTGATAACCTGATTTGATAAGATGTAGAATGCCCCACTGATAATGTTTTAAATTCCAATGCCCCAGATTAAGATAATTATGCAAATCCCAATTTGATACTATGATAATGCCCCCTCACAAATGAAACAGATTGATCTCCAGATGGAAAATATGATGAAACTGATAGAAAATAGATCCAATATGTTTTCATTTCTGAAAAAATTTGATGATGATCCTGGAAAAAAAGCATGCCCCAGTGTGAAAAAATGTAGATTAGGTCAAATGAGGTCAAACTATGTCAAAATCCCTCCAAAATTAGGTCAAATAGCTTAAATAGGTTGAAAAACCCCATTTTTACTATTCATTTTCACTTTTTACACTTGAGATTTTTCTCTGATCCTGCTGAGATTGATAGCAATAGCGGTCCCTATTCGAGAGCATCAGTTTGAGAGAGCATGCCATTATCAGATACCCCCTGAGTATGGACCTCTGGTAAGTGGTTTTGAACCTCCTAGTGCATTTATTGCTTCATTATGATAGGATTTATTGCATTTTAACATGCTTTCTAGGATAGTGTAGGTCAAATGACACCTAACATAGGTTAAATGATGCATAGAAAATTTAAATGCCACCTCTACATTGGGAAATGATACCTATGCATAGACAAATGCTGCTTACAAGTTAGGGTAAAACCTACATTTGATTCATGAAATGTCGCCTATCAAACCCTAGGGAAAAAGTATGTTTTAAATGTCGTGTAGTAGGTCTGAAATGCTATGTAGGATAAAGAAATGTCGCGTACACTATAAAGTGATGCCTCTAATATATCAAATCATGCCTATCAAAGATTAAATGATTCTGAGAGGAACCTCCTTACAACGATATGGTGAGAATGCACAAATAGCAGATTATAGAGCAATAGCAGAACTCAGAATGAATCTATTGATCGCGGGCCACTTCGAGGGGGTAACCTCCTTTGAGCAAGCTCAATACAATAAATTTGTCGGTGCCCGTCCAAGGCCTCAACCTACTCTTATATACTAAGTACAATCTAGAAAATTAATACTACCTATGCATGTGGGATAATAAAATATACTCACAGGATGACTTACAAAGCATATGCGTCCAACAACACTACACTAACAAATAAACAGAAAGAACACACAGGTTCCTAACATCCCCTCCCTCTTAGAAAAAATCTTTGTCCTCAAAGCTTAAGGTGTGGAAATTGTTGCTGAATCTGAAGAAGGGGTTCCCAGGTAGCATCCTCTGGGTGCATGCCATGCCACTGAATCAAGACCTCAGAGATGGAGCGAGAGCGCAGCTGACGAGTGCGCTGGTCAAGGATTGCCTCCAGCTCCAGGATAATGGATCCTTCTTTATCCATTTCAGGGAGAGCAGTTTGTGCTCTGACATTGGTACCAAGAACTTGCTTTAGACAAGAAACGTGAAATACTGGATGAATGCGGGAAGAAGGAGGAAG
>MU224641.1:152397-177295 GCA_018584345.1 Thuja plicata
AGAATGAGGAATTGAATCTTGTGGCTCAGTTTGGTGGCGATTGGATGAGAAGTGAAAAAGATAGGGCAAACCCTAAAATTTGATAAATGAGGGATTTAGGGCTTTGATATGTAGAATTTGGGGTTGGTTCATCAAGGAAGGAAGTATGCGAGATGGTATTTCAGGCATTCTGAGGAACTTTGAGAGGAAACAGAAAGAGAGCAAGGAAGCTATGGCTAAAAAATAGAAAAAATACGGATGAAAAATCACTCAAATACGGAATAACTGAAAAGAGTTATTGCAATAACAAGAAATAATGGAATTGAAAGGAACCTGAAGGCCACGATGGAAAAAATTTGATGTAATTTCCACCCAGCGAGCCCAAGAAAGTGCTCTGATACCAGATGAGAGGAACCTTCGTACAACGATATGGTGAGAATGCACAAATAGAAGATTATAGAGAAATAGCAGAACTCAGAATGAATCTATTGATCGCGGGCCACTTTGAGGGGGTAACCTCCTTTGAGAAAGCTCAATACAATAAATTTGTCGGTGCCCGTCCAAGGCCTCAACCTACTCTTATATACTAAGTACAATTTAGAAAAGTAATACTACCTATGCATGTGGGATAATAAAATATACTCACGGGATGACTTACAAAGCATATGCGTCCAACAACACTACACTAACAAATAAACAGAAGGAACACATAGGTTCCTAACAGATGCTTAGCATGAAATGACGCGTACACTATGCCAAGTGATGTCTGCAATGAAAAATTGATAAAAACCTGATTTAGGAAGCACAAACTGCTTTCTAATTGATTGTCTGGATTACCGGATTGATTTCCAAGATAGATATATATGTTTAGTAATGCGAAAAAGTGTTTAGGATATTAGGATAATCATATAAATGGATGTTTGATTTGTCAATCTGATAGGATAGAACACTTATTGATAGGATAACTGATCATATTTTTCCCTTCTCAAGATCTAGAGTTAGGAACAATAAGTTGATGAGCTCAAAAAGAGAAAAGGATTGATTGAATTGGTTTAATTGACTTAGAATTATCTAGTGATATAATGATACTGATATAATTCCCTTGTTTGCAACACAGGCACATTTTTGTAAGTTATATGTATGGAATCTAGTGTCTTGGATCCAGAGTTACGCATTGTAGATTAGTGTGGGTTGACTTTCCTCCTTGATCTTCCTCGATTCCAGCTCAACTAGGGTTTACTTACAACTGTGGTAGAGTGTTGGCACTCTAACCACAATAATTTCCACCTTCCACTCGACGAGATGATGATCACTCTCAAGGATGTCTATAGATTGCTTTGCATCTCGACTCAAGGAGAGCAGGTTTATTATGATTAGGTATATAATGGCAGTTTATGAAGCTACATCTTTGGTGGTGATGTGATTGGAGACAATCACATGGGCATAGTTTTCTTCATTTCCCACTTTTCCAGCAGTATTAGGTGCAGTGATAAGAGGATTACTGCTTCCTAACAGATGAGGTTGTGGTTTCTCAGTTGGCTGGGTTCAGGTCTTGGAGGACTTGATTGCACATCCTCGACAATTTGATTGGGGTTCTTGTGTGTTAGCACAACTTTATCATGATTTTCACAAGTTTGTATATAGAGTGAGTGCAGCTTTATCAGTCGGTGCTATATTATTATAGTTATTGAATTGGGAAAACATCCTTGTTATGAGACCTATAGCACTCATGTTCAAGGTTGAGGATGGTCATATGCCTTTTTGTATGATGTAATGGTTGTCCAGCATTGTCTAGGAAAACTTGAGTACTAGTGTGACACTATTGATGACATTGATTAGGTCATTTGGAGACCTTACCTTGGATGTGAGGGATGGTGGGAAGATGATGATGAGCTTCCCTAAATTTTTTCCCCTCGGTGGATGATTGGTCGATCACCACTTATGATAAAGAGATTCTTATTTGGGAAAGTGTTGAGACAATATGCTCAAGTACAGGATATGCCACAGGGTATGGAATTATATGCATGGGTATATGCAGAGCGTTCCATGTGGGGAGCGCAAGTTGATTATTAGTTTGCATTCACTAAGATTGATAGATTGGGATTTATCTGGTGGGACATGTTAGATCATGTTGCTAATGCTGGGATGTCTGCAGAGTACAGAGCATGGTTTTCTCACCATACATTCACTCAATTTACTAATCTTGCAGAGCCCATTCCTGATATGGATGATACGTCTGATGATGATGGCAGAGATGGTAGTGGTAGAGGAGGTGGTAGGGGTCAGAGATAGTGACAAAGAGGTCTAAGAGTACAAAGAGCTCCTAGGGCTTTGGGCTAAGGATGGGTGGGACCTCATATGCGGGGTGGATATGTCAGGGCTAGGGGTGGTGGTTTTGGAGAGCCTAGATAGAAACAGGGATAGGGACATGGACAGGCTCATCCCATACCAACTACAGTATGGGGATAAAAAAGATAGAGGATTGGAAGGTAGGCACAAATAGATGTTGCTAGACATGTTCCAGGAGCACAGGTTCCTCCATTACAGGGATAGATTCTAGCACAATAGGTGCCTTTATAGATTTCGGTGATACCACAGGTACCGTTAGCACCACAGGAACTATAGGCTCCTCAGGATCCTCTACAGTCTCCACAGGTGATAGATTCCTTGACCCAGGATGTGAGGACCTTATAGGCTAGTATGACATCGATGAGTGGGTGAATTGATCAGGTGGCTACCATGATGCAACAGTTCATGTTGATGATGGCACAGATGCCTAGTGTAGCTAGCACTAGTTTGGCACCACTGACTACAAAGGGTAGATTAGGTGATAGAGATCTAGATGGTACAAGTGATGGATCAGGTATAGGTACAGGTGATGGATCAAGTTCACCTACTAGGTCTTGAGATAGATTGGATATGGATCCATTGGATATACATTGATGTATCATAGTTATTGTTTTTGATCGGGACTTTGATGATGTATCATTTTTTTGATGATATTGTATCTTGACATACAAATGTTAGGGATATTTTGATGGATAGTTATGTGATAATCTTCTTTGATTCCCATGATGTGTTTTATGATGTTGATGTGAGATTTATTTTATATGCAGATCTATATGATGTCTATGATGTATTTAATTTTATTATGCTATGGATGTAGTTTATCTTATATACGACATAGATAAATGGATGTAAATGATTTTATGCAACTATTTCTATATGATTCTGTAATTTTAATGATGAATGTAATGATAAAATGAATGCAACTAGCTTTTTGGATTTTGATTTATGAATATATTCAACTTTATATGAAATGCACTCTTAGAATGGATGTAAAATAAGTAATGATTAATGCTTCTTTTGTGCTTTCAATTTTTCTGATATAAGAGATAATGAATAATGATTAATGCTATGAATGAATGAAAAATATAATCTAACATCATTGATTTGAAACAAGGATAATTGAAATTGAACCCCCCAAAATTGATTAACCCCTTTGAACTTGGAAAAATCCTCTAAACATATGCAATTAATCTAACATGAAAATGCAATGCAATGCAACTAATTGTCACTAGCATTTTGCAAAAGAACTGCAAAAGAGATTTTTATCATGATTGAGCATTTGTGGAACTAGGAGCAAGTACAACCATCATTGATCACATCATGATGATATGACTACCACTTTCATCTCTTTTGTAACCATCGGGAAACTAGTACAACCCTCGCTAGTTGAATAACCAACTATGGGAGTATGAATACCAGTTTCATCAGATTCAATGTTGCAAGTGGATTTTGGTATTAAGATATGGAAGATCTAAATAACCAAGGTATCTCTTTGTGTAAACAAACAAAGGTTAGTCCTCCTTCCTATATGAAAGTCCTCGATGGTTCTTGGATGACCATGTACTTAGATGAATTCACACAAGTTGGTGGATCTTCCTCAAAACACTCACTCAAAGTCAAGAAAATATAATGTCTTCATCATCTCCAATACAGTCAAAACATCATCGATTAGATAAAAAACATGACAAAATGCAAAGAATATCATCAAAAAGTTTCAAGTGTTTTTCTTTGTATCAAGATTTTCAATAGAATTCCAAACATTCTGATTATTTAGGTTATTGTCAATTTTTAATCCTGATAAAACAAGTCAATGAATTTCAAGGATCAAATTGCTAGGTCAAATGCTTGGGTTCGAACAATGATATCCATCAAAGGTTCAATAATATCTCTCCTCTGAAGTTCTAAAAATCTGTCTGATATGTGATCAAAATGTAGCACTTCAGAGTCTGTTGTATAAAAAACCAATGCTTTACCCCCAAGTGATAAATGTAACCATGTGAAAAGTGGGAAAATGAAACCTAGTATGCAACAATGCAGCTGAGAGACTTTATTATGACTATGCATAAATGACAGATGCAATAAAGGATATGTACAAATGAGATGATGAAAAGGCAATATGTACAAATGCAACTAGGAAAGACCTAAGAGATAAAAAAAATGCTTGTTTTCTAGGTTTTCACCATTTGGGTTTATTGCTCTTTTTTTTTTCTATTTTGACTACCAAGGCACCTATTGCTAGGTTTTCACCAAGGCACTTTTTCTCTTTTTCATTTTTTTTTCTTTTTTCTTTTTCTTTTTTTTTTTTTTTTTTTTTTTTTTCTCTTTTTCATTTTTTTTTCTTTTTTCTTTTTCTTTTTTTTTTTTTTTTTTTTTGATATCATCAAGGCACCTATTTGCTAGGTTTTCACCAAGAGAATCATTTTTTGATTTTTTGAATGTTTTTTCTTTCTTCATGCCCAATTTTCTCCTTTTTCTAATTTTATGCTTTTCCATTGTTTTTGACTTTTGATTTTTTCTCATGTTTTTGGATTTTGAACTTTCTCATGTACAAAGATTTGATGCTGAAATCATCGGATACACACTCGTCTGATACTCTTTCCTCCTATAGTCTTTCATATGATTAGGTATGAAACCTCTTTAGATGGATGTTGTTAATAGGCTCTTGTAATTCATCACCTTCACAATTAGCTAACTTGTAAGTTCCCATTCCAAAAGAGGAAGTAATGGCAAAGGGTCCAAACCAATTTTCTTCACATTTTCCCTTCTTTTCCCTATCAACCTAGTTTTTAGGGTTTTATTGTAACACTAAGTCTCCCACTTGAAAGATTCTGGATTTGATATGCTTCTTGTAGTTTCTTGAGATTCTATTCTGATAGACCTTCAAATGTTCACAGGCTTGTGTTTGGTGTTCCTCCAACAATTCAAATTGTTGAAGTTGGGCGACCCTATAATCCTCATCATTGATTAATCCATGCAAAGAGACTCTTAAGGATGGGATTTCAACCTCGAAAGGTAAACCATCTTCTGCCCCATAGACTAAGGAAAATTGTGTAGCTCTAGTAGGTGTTCATATACTAGTTCTGTATGCTCATAATTCCAGGTTTATCTGCACATTCCAATCTCTTCCTTATTTATCAACCGATCTCTTCAAGATTTTGAGAATATTCATGTTCATGGCTTTGGCTTATCCATTACCTTGAGGATAGTAAATGGAGGAAGAATGGTGTGTGATATGAAAAGTTTCATAAATTTCATCCATATCTTTGTTTTTCGTTATCTGTGATGATAGAATGAGGAATACCATATCTGTAAATGATGTGATTAAGGATAAAAATTGAAATTTGTTTTACCATGGTAGTTGTCAAAGGTACGACCTCTACCCATTTGGTAAAATATTATGTTGTTGTAATGATATACTTATGACCATTGGAAGAAGGTGGGTAAATCATTCCAATAAGGTCAAAACCTCATTGGTAAAATGACCATGGTGTGATAAAAGGATGCAATTCTTGTGCAAGTGCATGGATCATGTCTCCATGGTATTGGCATTTTGCACACACTTTGACAAAGTGGAAATCATATTTTTCTAAGGTTTTCCATAAGTACCCAATGCAAAGGATTTTCTTAGCTAAATTCAACCCACTCAAATGTGACCCACAAATCCCCTTGTGAACATCTTTTAAAGATAATCTTGATTCCTCCTCCTCTAAAAACCTAAGAAGCATTTCATCAAGAACTTTGCGATATAATGTCTCTGATAGGATGGTATAACGAGTGACTTGTCTTATAAAATGTCATTTTTGGGCATGGGTTTGGTCAATAGGTAAAACTTGGTCTTTAAGATAGGAATAAATTGGTCCATACCAAGGTGAGTCATTTCCATCAATAAGGGAAATGATTTGGGTGTCAGGTAAGTCAAAATCCGATTTTACCAACTCTTACACCAAGAATTCATACCTCGCATTCTGATCAGGCATTTGGAGTAATGAAGCCAAGGTAGCCATAGCTTCAAAAAACCTATTTTTGTCTCTTGGAATTTTCTCAAATGTGATTAAGGAAAATTATTTCTTCCATTCATCTACCATTCTCTTACATGGCATCAATTTTTCATCCTTAGTTTGGTATTAATCATTGATTTGATTGATGACTAATTGAGAGTCCACATATACTTGCAGATCTATAATGTTCCATTCTAAAGCCATTTTGATGTCTATGAATAAAGCTTCATATTATGAAATGTTGTTTGTACATGGAAATTTTTTTTTATAAGATTTTGGAATGGTTTACCCTTGAGTTTTGATCAATAAAATTCCTTCCCTTGAACCATTTTGAGTATAGGATCCATCAAAATACAACTTCCATGCCTTGGCTTCCACATTGACTATTTCTGTATCGCGGAATTCAACTTGGATGGGATGAGTAGACTCTAATGGATTTTCATCCAATTGATCAGAAATAACTTGTCCCTTGATAGATTTACAATTCACATATTTAATGTAAAATTCACTAAGCACCATTACCCATTTAGAAATCCTTCCAGTTAGGGTTGTTTTACTAAGAAAGTACTTTAAAGGATCAATATTTGCAATAAAGTTTACTTTGTGCATCAACATGTAATGTCTTAGTTTTTGTGAGGAAAAAAATACTTCTAGGCAAGCTATTTCCATGAAGCTATAGTTTAACTCATATTTGATCAAAGTTCTACTCAAGTAGTAAATAGCTCTTTCCTTTCCTTCCTCATCCTCTTGTGCCAATAAGACCCCTACAGATCTTTATGTTGCTAAAATGTATAGTAATAATGGTTTTCATTTGATATGAGGCATCAAGATAGGTGGGTTGACCAAGTATGTTTTCAACAAAGTGAAGGCTTGTTCACATTCATCATCCCATGTAAAAATGGTATCTTTGTGTAGCAATCTTGCGAATGAATGGCACTTTTCCGCCAATTGAGAAATGAACATCCTAATGGATTGAAGTATTCCTTGAAGTGACCTCATTTGACTGATATTTTTGGGAGTTTCCATTTCCATTATTTCTTTTACTTTCTTTGGATCCACTTCTATGCCTTTTGGAGAAATTATATAGCCTAAGAGCTTGCCTGATTGAACCCCAAATGCACATTTCTTTGGGTTTAATCTCACTTTGAATTTCTCCAACCTTGTGAAAATATTTTATACTATAGGAAGATGATCTTTTATTTGATGTGACTTATTTAAAATATCATCCACATAGTCTTCTAGAAAGGTGTGCATCATGTCGTGGAAGATAGTGGTCATTTCTCTTTGGTAAGTTGCTCTGGAATTTTTGAGGCTGAAGGGAATCACATTCCAACAAAAGGTTCCCCAAGGGCATGTAAAAGAAGTCTTTTCTTGGTCTTCAGGAGCTATGTGTATCTAATTGTATCCACTAAATCCATCCATTAATGAGAAGATAGAATGTCCCACTGTTAAATCCACTATAGAATCAATGCGAGGTAGTGGAAAATAATCCTTTGGACAAGCAAGGTTAAGGTCTCAAAAATCTATGCATAATCTAATGGATTTTTCATGTTTGGTAACTGGTACAATGTTTGAGTTCCATTCTACATAGGCTATTACTCTTATGAATCCAACCTTGAGTAACTTTTCCAATTTTTCTTTGACTAATAGAGCTACATGAGGATGCATCTTTCTCAATTTATGCTTTACAGGTTTGATGTCAGGTTTCACATTGAGATGGTGCATTATAAAGCTTGGATCTAAGCCTAACATGTCGGCATATGACCACTCAAAGTTGCTTTTCTTTGCTTGAAATAATTCAATGAACTCCTTCCTTTCTGATGGGGTTAGTGATGTTGCTAAGTGAATCAAGTTTGGTTCCAAGTTTATTCCAATGTTAACCTTTTCCATTGGATCTATGAGAATAAGAGATCTCTCATCATCATGTTCTAGTAGGGTATCCAACCTCTCTTCCTTAGATACCATAGTTGGGTTTTCACCTTTTGAAACATCCGACATTTTTAATTTTTTAGGTTCTAGCACTACCACATGGTGGTTTTCACCACTAGGCCTTTTCATTTTTTTAAAAATTTATTTCTTTTATTTTGTGGATTGAGAGGTTGGACCCCTACCTCTATCATCATGTTCGGATTGTATTCATTAGTGGAAGAAGATGGCTGGGCCATTGCATTGTCATTGGGAAAGTATAGTAAGTTTTTTGGTTTAGTTAAATCCCAGTCAATGAGTTCAGGATCAAGTTAGTCTAAAGACTCATTAGGAAATTTTTCATTTGAAGGATTCAAGGAAATGACCTAGTTTGATGGTTCGTACATTCTATCGCTTAGGTATATAACATGTGCTTGCTCAAGGTGTTCCATGAAAGTAGGATCAAAATTTTCCTCACTAGAGTCCTCATGGATTTCAATGGGAAAGCAAACATGTGGATTAAATATAACATTTGAATCACCCCCCCCCCCATGAAGGTACCAAGGTTGACCTATTCATTGATTACCCCTAGATTCTTTACCTACATTGGATTCTTGAGATTCATTTGATGTTTTTGTATAATTCAAACCTTGATTCTCATTATCTTAAATTTTGACATTAGGAATGGTAGCATATGTATGAATAACATCAAATTATTTATCATGACAAGATTATTTAGACAGGGAATCCCATTCATAATCTATGGAATCATCCTCACTCTTGGATCCTAACATGTGTACATGTTCATGAAAATCATGCATAGGGCTTGAAATTTCTCCTTTGTCTTGATACCCTATTCTGGATTTCTCATCCTTTGATCTCCAAGTAGGTTCAATGGGTTCTATAAATCCTCTATTCCTAACTCCTAAGGGTCCTCTTCCATTCTATCCCATTTTTTTCATAATTTGAAATCCCTTTCCATATTGCTCAGTTTGAAAGTCAATGTGTTGTACTATTTCCATGGGATTATTTGAAGTATCTTCCTCTTTGTAGAGCCATTGTAAAACTTTGTTGTCCACCTTTTCTAGGGCTAATTTTTCACCCTCTCTTACAAAATGAGATTTATATTTGTGAGGTGGATGAGCACTTGATTGTTTCCCATGTGTCTTAGGAGAAGTTGGAAAATCAAATAGGAAAATATAATATTCCCCCACTTCTTTGGAATTGATTCTACATTGCTTTTCAAAGTTATGCATCATTTCATTCATCTTTTGGTATTGGTCCTTTTTGGCTTGTTCTCTCTCATCCTTGGAAGGTTTTGAAATTTCCACCTTTGATGTATAAAATTTAAATGAAATTTCATGTGAACTTTGACCCTCATAACTCACTTTCTCCTTTCCCTTAGTTGATGTAGATGAGTTAGTTTGATTAGGGTTTGAGGAAGATGTAGCATTTGATGTTAACTTTGAAACTTCATCTTTAGCTTCTTCAATGGTGAAATTAGGGATTAATCCTTCCCTATTATGAGGAATAAATAGCTCATGACTAGGTTTCAATGTGTTGCAACATTGAAAGGGATTAGAATCTCCTCCAATTATGATTTCTTCACCCATGTGTGGAAATTTAATACATTGATGATAGGTGGAAGGCATTGCTTGCATCTAGTGAATCCATGGCCTCCCTGATAAGATATAATAAGTTAGCTTCTTTTCAAGGACTTGACATATGGTGTCTTTCTTGATAGGTCCAACTTTAATGGGTAAAACAATCATGCCTTTCAAAGATCTTTCTTCCTCATCATAAGCCTTGATGGTAATATTATTTTTAGGATCAATGGATGATTTAGATAACCCTAAATAATTGACAAAGTTCAATGTGAAAATGTTTAGACCGGCTCCCCCATCAATGAGAACTCTCTTGACCCTATGCCTTTGGATTAAAAATTCTATATTCAAGGGAAAATTTTGAGGATGAGTAATGGACATATCATCTTGTTCATAAAATGAAAGGAAATGTGGTGCAATGAGATGTCCTACCATATTTTGAAACTTATTTTCATCCAAAGTTATAGGAATGTTAGTCTTCACTAGGGATTTTTCCAAGATCTCCTTGTGATTGGGAGAAAGTTTTAGTAACTCCAAAATAGAAATTTGTGATGGAGTCTTTTTCAATTGATCAACCAAACTATAAGGATTTGTTGTAGTAGATAATTGTTTAGCCAAAATATTTGATTATGTAGGGCCAATAGGTTTAGGAGCACCCCCTTGTAGGGTAATCCTTGATGCTTTCCCCCTAGTGATAGCATTAGAAGTCTCCACTTTGGGTTCTTCCTTAATCACCACAACATTAACAATATTCTCATGCCCATATAAGGTATTGATAGTATTGTCATAATGATGAGAAAAATTTACATTGTTGTTACATTTAGAGTTGTTTCCTTGATTGTTTGAAGTTGAAGACTCACCTTTCTCATGATTATAGAAAGGTTGTTTAAAGGTCGTATGATCCTCATTGTTTTGGGGCCCTTATATCTTAATTACACCATTGTCAATCAAATCTTGCACCACATGTCTTAGGCACATGAAATCAATCATTTTGTGTCCTCGATTCCTATGGTATTCACAATGGTTGGACTCACTCCACCAATTAGGCTTGATTTGTGGTTCATAAGGTTGAGCCCTAGGTAAGTCAATAATCTTATTAGAAATTAGGGTTCTCAATGCATTCTCAAGTGGTTCACCCAAAGGTGTGAATGTCCTTCTAGGCATTGGTGAAAAGAAAGGTTTAGGCTTGTTAGCCCCTTGATTATTCCCAAAGTTATTATTATTGTTGTTCTTGTTGAGAGGAACATTGGGTGCTTGACTTTCATTGTTAACTTGAGTAGGTCTTCTTGTGAGATTAAAAGAAGTGGCCTTCAAATTCATATCTTCCACAACTCCATTGTTGACCACACCTTTTTTATTATTCCTCATCAAAAATTGGTTATTGTTAGGAGGATTCCTATTTTGATTGTTATTGGAGGTATTGTTATTGGTATTTTTATTATCCTTATAAAGCTGAAGTTCTTCACTTTTAACCAATACCTCCGTAGTAACTCCATTCTCAATTAGGTCTTGGAAAGACCTAGGACATTTCAATCTTAACCCATAATTCATCTCATTACTCAAGCTATTAATGAAGATATCCATCTTCTCCTTTTTGGGTACATTTCAAGGATATCTAGCGAATACCACTCTCCACCTTTGTAAGAAAAGTAGGAATCCTTCTCCCTCTTTTTGATTGGTATTACATAAGTCAATCATCATAACCTTGTATTTTATATTATATGAATATCGAGTTATGAATTTGGAGGCCAATTCCTTGAAAGTACGGATGTCAGAGGGTAACTTTGAAAACCACTCCATTGCCATGCCTCATAAACTTCTAGGGAATAACCTCATTAAACATGTTGTGTCATGAATGAACTCCAAGATCAATGCACAAAACTCCCTCAAATTATCTTGGGGATTGGATGCTCCTTCATACTTGTCGTATTTAGGAAAAACAACATTACTAGGGAATGGGACCATAATTAGGGTCTTGTCAAACAAAAAATGATACAATGCCTCGATAGAAAAGGGTTTAGGAGCCTTGATTTGTTTCATCATGTCCAATTTCATTTGGAATAATTTAAATTTCTTGTTCATTATGTTGATCAGGTTGGATTCTTCTTCTTTTTTCTTGAGTTGATCAACATCAAAATTGTGAGGGAGTTTAGTCCCTGCTTGTGCTAGGTCTAGGAAATACTTCTCCCTATCTCTTTCTAACACTTTCTCCATGAGTTTCATGAAGAATGGACTTTGGACTACCTCATTAATATTTTCTTTGGTTTCCTCTTCATCATTAGGGTCCACATTTCCACTATTTTTATTAGGGTCTATCCCTTGATTGTTAGGGTCTATTCCTCTTCCATGGGCCCCATTGTTATTGACCTCGCCATTTATGTTATTATTAGTGTTATCTCTATTGGAATTTTTTATTAGGTCAAGATCCATATTTCCAAATGGAAATTCCATGTTTTGCTCTACTTCCTTTGTTGGTTCTTGAGTTGGTTGTTGGGAAGAAGTAAAATCGTCACTAGGAAAAGGAAACTCTTGCCTTAGGTGAGAACCATTGGATTGCAGAGTAGACTTAACGTAATGTGATCGAGTGAAAGGCTACATGAGCATAGATCAAGAAAACTTGGATTTTGTCACCTCTTTGATCAATCCCTTAATGATTTTGTGAATTATCCAATAATGAGGGATTATGATTATACTAAATGTATGTAGAGATAGAAAATACAAAAGGGTATCCAAAAATGTGATTAAGTTATTTTCAAACCCTTGGGAAATGTCCATTGTCTGCCCTTTTTGTTTCTTGGCATCACTTCCTTGTGTGTAGGCATGACTTTACACTGTATAGGTGTTAACTATAAAACCTATATGTGGCACTTTGCAACTGTTAGGCGGCATTTTCATGTTGATAAGTGATTTTTAACTATTTATAGGTATTATTTTCCAGTGACTTGGGCATCACAGAAAGTTTTTTACATAGCGTTTCAACTATGTAGGTTTCACAAAGAGTGTTACAAGAATCATTTAAATGCTTGTATGTGCAATTTCCAGAACAAAGTTGTTTTCATAAATTTTTAGGGTTTTTAAAAGTTTAATTCTATGATCAGATCTGTCAAATTGGATTCTTGTCTGAAAATATAAATACAAACGCAACACACACATCAAGTTTGTATCATAACCCTAAAACACACTAATGTGTATGTTCTCAGTCGTTTCAACAGGTCTTGAACAAGAATAACTTCCAATCAATCTACCTAGAGTCAGATTTGGCTTTTAAACATTATTGGTTCTAAAAGTTAGCTTTCTACTGATCAAGGTTTTAATGAACACCTCCATTCTAAATCATGAAAAGTTCTTTTACCCCCTTGCGGGCTTCCCACATGCACAAAAGTACAATTTTGCACAATCCTGAAGGACTACTAGAGGAAGGGAAGAAACTTAAGCACAATCTAGTCACTACAACCCATTAAGGAAGAGTGTATTTGTTTATAGTAGGTCTGATAGTATCATGGATTAAGTGATTGTCTCTCAATTTGGGTCATTCCCTCTCACCATCCTTAGAAGGATGTACTCAATAGGTAGGCCCTCTAAGGATCTAAATTATCTAGCATGTATATGGAAATAAGAAAATTGAACTTAGTCCAACAAGTTTGGGAGGTTGATTCACTCAAAGAGTGAAGATCATATCCCTATTGTGTTTCTTTGTTCCAAACACTTCAAGCACTTATGTTCTTTTTCAAACTCATAACAAAGAGGTTCTTAGAAATGAAATGTGTGGTTCAATTATCCTCCCTTTCTTTCTACCACCCCAAACTCAATATTTTTGGCTTTTTGATCAACTTCCAAAAGTTGAGACCGTATACCTAATGTTTCATTTGTGATGGACAATAATAGGGTGTCCCTAGTTAGCTAGATATCAATGAAACTTGCCACAATATAAGCAAAGAAAGCTTGATTTGAAAAATACCTCATTTTGTAGCTAGCAAAGGCTAGGTGCTTTTTTGAGGTTTTTGGCTTTTTATTTTCTCACCTAGAGGCGATTATTCCCTCTTCGGCTCTACCAAAAATTTAGTCAACACAAACAAACAAAGTGAACCAAAACAAAAGATAATTGAAATGCAATTAAGTCTTTTAAGCAAGATTTGAAAAATAACACCTTAAGAACTTAATGCATGAAAATCAATTCAAAGAAGGAAAATTTTTCTTTTAAGCACTAATAACTTTGATATAATGCTCAAATAATTCTTGCTCATTCTCTAAGTTTTCCAAAATTGAAGCATTATAAAGCTCTTTAAAGTGCTTACTTTGAACTCTTACCTCTTTGTTTGGCCTTTTGATGTGCACCTCTGGATTCTGTACTTTTAGGTGTCTATTCATCTATAAAAAAACACAGTAACGAAACATTAGAAAACTTAAATTATCAATCTGCAAGAAATAAAACATAGTCAACTGCAGGCGTCATTTTACAGCTAACAGGCATTATTTTGTAGTAGGCTAAGTGTTACTTTTGTAGTGATTTAAGCGTTACTTTGCAGTAAGCTAGGCATTATTTAACAGCCAACAAGTGTTAAAGTAAACATGATAGGTGGTGCAAAGTGTTTAAATTATGACACATAAAAGTTAACAGGCGACATAATAAAGCTTGTAGGCATGATTTCTTGACTCACAGGTGTTTATTTACGTACTTAGGCAGAACACTTTGTCTAATAGGTGGTGAAGTAAATTTAAGATAGAGAAGGATAGATATTCGTAGGCATCATTTGTTTGCTGGCAGATGCCATTTTTCTTCTAGTAGGCATCATTTGGACCTGCAACCTACAAATTTAGTAGAAAATGTACCAAAAACACATGAAAATTAATTTAAAAAATGAGATTTAGAGGCTTAAAGCCCCATGGTGGGTGCCATTTGTGTATGTATAAATCATACCTTCATGAAATAAAGGTGTTATCTATCAATTCTATGGAAACAATAATATAATTTAATCTAAGAACTGACAAATAAAGCATTTAACATCTCATGGATCTCTAATTAAGCTTTGCTAATAGATCTCTTAGCCTTAATCTCTACTAGTAACAATCCTTGAATGAGAATTTTGATTTATGATATGCTTAATCTAGCTCAAATTCCCTCCATTTCTATGATATTTGATTCAAATGCTCTCCAAAATGATCTCAATTATGCTCAATTGCTATGATAATTCTCTCAATTTGCTATGAAATGCCTATAATAAGGATGCTTTGCATTCAAATTTTCTAGGATCCTTATGCTCTCAAAATGGCTTGTATTTATAGGATTTTCCCAAGTGTAGGGGGTAGAGTTACTTGATCATGATTAATCCTTGGTTAGGTGAAAGGCTTTGAGATGGTTTCAAATGGGAGGACAATTTAAATGATTGTCTCAAAGGTTTGGACAAAGGGAAAAATTTGAGTGATTAGGATTCAAAGTTCAAAATGAGTGATTGAGATTTGCAAATAGGAGTGATCCATGTGCTTTGTGTTCTCAATTCTCATTGGTTGCTCAAATTCATGTTGAAGGATAGTAGGATTTATTAAATTCAATCAATTAATTAAATTAGCCATGTAGGGGAATAGGTTCAATTTGATTTGTGATTTAAACTATAGAATTAACTGATTAAAATCAATTATATAGTTAGATTAATCCCTTTAGGCTTATATTTAATATTTTGATGTCATTATTTATTTGATCATTTTATTTAACTTGATTTTGTCCAATTTGATTAATAAATGTCCATTTGAATTTGATTTGATCCATTTTGGTGAAATTTAGAGCATTTGGCTGAGATTTGCAGGTTTTCTTGATTACAGAACACCTGCCCAGTTTTAGGTGTCTACAAATATCATAGGGTAGTTGTGTTTCCATTTCCAATTTCTATTTGATTTCTCCAAGTGTGGTTGAGCACAAGCAATCAGTTAGTTGTTTCAGTTTGCAGTGTGGTAGAGTAATAAGAGAAATTACTGCACTATAATATAATGGTGTGAAAAAATCCCATCATATGAGATAGGGAAAAAGCATCTGCTTTCCCACATCATAAACATTTCCTTCATATAGTTACTATGAAATACAATAGTTTCTTGTTTTAGTTAGCAAATTTCAGTTTGAGTAGGGTTTTCCTGTCACCTAACATAGTCCAATTCAGAAAAGGCACATCATTCATAATAATGAATACATGTTTTTTACATGAATTAATTATTACAAACCATATGGGTTCACTCAATTGGATTATATTAGGTTACAGTGGCTAGTATTTTTCAATTTCAACAATGTGTGGTGTTTTTCAGTTTCATTTTTAGTTTAGCTTGTTTTCAACATCGAGAAGGTTTCTATTTTTTAAGTTTGATCAAGGAAGAATGACTCCGTGCCCAACAGATTTGCAAAAGGTATCTATATTGTTTTTTTATAAGGCAAACACCCTTGATATGTCGCCAAAAATGTTACCTATTTTTTTCTCTTCCCGCTCAAACAAGTAGAGCTTGGACAACTTGTGCAATTAAGGTGAAAGATACACTTTAAAACTTCAATTTATGGTTAAGTCTTCTTACTAAAGTTAAATTATAATAAAGAAAAGGTAGATCATGGTATGAAAATGTTTCATAAACAAGACACTATAGAAATGTTGTATCAAAAGTTTCTTTATTCATAATAGTGAGATACATATATCACAAAAGCCATGGGAGGAAACTGAACATATACATTACAAAAGTAAAAATATGTATAAAATAAAGAAGAAGAATTAAGGAGATGGGACTCGTCATTGCCTAATAATGATGAATCCCATGATTAGTGTATTAGTCTCAAATTCATTCTCAACTTCAGTTGCTTCAGGAATCTAAGAAACCTACAAGGAGAGAGAAGGGGATTTTGTTAGATCTTGGGGTCACATATCTGTATTCATGCAATCAAACTGATATACATGTCCTACTTTTATGATGCATATAAACATCTACAAATTAGAAAAGGAATAAAAAGAAACAAATATGATCTTCAATATTTTTATATAATGTGTTGCTTCATGTGCAGGGATAGGTACACATTCATTATTTATTAGCATGTGGGCTGAAGTGGGACCCTACAAGGGATGAGCCTAGAATGTTGATAAATAAAAAGTATACAACTACATGAACGTCATACAACCATAGGATTATAAATGTAATACAAGTTATTTTCATGAAGGTTCTAGGAACACAATATTCATCTAAATTTTATGATACTAACAATATCAAATTTAGTAAGAGAATATAGGGAACAAAAGACAAAAATGAGACATTCCCAAATTTGTAGGACAATAAAAAGAGAACACATAGGACATTTTTTGTTGAGAAAGATAGTTTAAAAACTACAAAAATTGAATAAACATCAGAGGTTAAGGAACATATTAAAATAGATAACAAGAGAGGTTGTGAACACTAGAGCAACTACCAAGAAGAGTCAAGAACTTACAAATGTTCACAATGGTGTTTTTTTATAATTTAAATATTCATAGAACATAAAGTCACTTTATCAATGTCCCAATAATAAAAACTTTCCATCCCATTTCTAATGAACTATAACACTAAGGATAAGCATCATGCCTTCATATTTCTTGTACCAACCTTGATCTACCATCACTAATTCATCTTCTATTACCAGGTTCTCTGCTCCTGTATGATCATATTTACAGATCTCTATCCTCATTTTCTCTGCCACTAAGACCTCTTCATTTTGAGGTATATAATCCTTCATGTTGATAGTCACTTGTTTCCTTCCACTCTCTTGTCCCAATTAGTGGACATTTTCATAGAGCCTTAGCCCTTTAGGATAATAATTACATGTTAATCCCAAGATTGGCTATCCTCATAAGCCCTTTCTTTATTTCTATTAATACATTACAGGTGTGAAGACTCCTTACACTCATTTCTGATATTAGTAATCATTGTTGGTGATATTATTCTCATATGATGTCATTGTCTTATGGATCTGTGTTTTCATCTCTTTGTGAAAACATTTTTAGTGTTGTTCACTCATTTAGCACTATCATCATTTCACCATTGACATTATAATTTTAAGAATCCTTTCAATTACCATTCTATTGTCTTCTTATTGTTGAGATCTTTAAGAAAACATTACTGTGTCTTACACCTCATAAAGCTTAAAATGTCAAGATATGTTCCAGAGAACTTCATTAATTCAAAAAAATTTAGAGCATCTTTGCAAAGTCCATTATGTGAATATCCTAGAATCATGACTTTCCATGAGATGACATCTCTTTTAGGCATTGTGTCAAATGATTCACATGCCTTGTCTATGCTTCCAAATTTTTCATACATTCTTACAAGAGCATTTCCAACTATAATGTCTGACAAAAATCCACCTTCCACTATGCTTTCATGGATATCCATACCTTGTTCCAGAGATCCCATTTTGGCACAAGCAAGGAAGATTGTGGCAAAAGTGGTAGAATGTTGGCAAAGGGAGGATGCTAGAAAAGGTTTTTTTCTCTCCTAGAGGTAAGCACTTTCATGTAAATATATTGGATGAAGATACAAGTAAACTAATTCCACTAAGAAACGTAAGAATTTAAAACTTGGAATAATAGATGAATTGCTATCCAAAATTGCTAGTCTTAATTTTGTCTCCCTTGACTACACAAATGAAGCTCTTTCTTTTTTGTGTGTGTCACATCCTTATTATATTAAGGGGAATGAGCCACTTGTAATAGATTTTCCAATGAAATAATTCACTTCATCCTTATATTGTACATTTAATAACTTTACGATTGAGTTTAGAGTATCACTAATCATCTTCACCTTAGGCTTTGCTACCCTTGAAATATATATGGAAAAAATTTAAATCTTGTTTAATGGAAAGTACTAGTATACATGGTATGATTATTCTTTAAAGGGTACTATCTCAATGGAAAAGCACTTGCTTTACAAGTAGGAAGATGGTGGTTTGATTCTATTGTGCCTAAATAAGAATAAATATATGACTAAATTAAGGACTAAAAATATGACTAAATTAATGACTAAATATATGACTAAAGTAATGACTAAATTAATAACTAAAGTAATGACTAAAATAATGAATAAATATATGACTAAATATATGACTAAATTAATGATTAAATATATGACTAAATTAATGACTAAATATATCACTGTCATGACTAAATAAATAACTAGTTAACAACAATCAATGACTAAAGTAGGGACTAAATCAATGACTAAATCAATGACCAAATAAATGACAAAATCATTGACCAAATCAATGACTAAATAAATGACTAAAATAGTTTAGTCATAAATTTAGTCGCGAGATAAATGACTGGCAATAAACTACTAATGGTCACGTGACCTAAACTAGTCATTTAAATGCATCTTTTAGTAGTTTATTTAGTCATATATTATTATTTTTTTACAGGTAAAATTAAAGTAGTTTTCATGTTTTTAGAGAGATATAACTCAGAAGCATAGAATGGAAAAATATACCTGGAAATAAAGTGAATCTGTGAGAGAACATTAAGAAAACTCCACATAATAACGAAGTAAACCCTATATGGAGGCGCTCAGAGAAGCCAAAGAATGAAGAAAATGATGGTGCAACCAAGGACAACAAGAACCTCAAAGAAGTTTGTTTGATCCTTGCAGCAAGAGTCACACAATGGAAGAAACACAAAATGATTGAGAGATAAGCCAGATCAGTTCTTGTATAATGGATTTGCAACACAGTCTTACATTCCAGGCATACATGCCTACTTTAGAACCTTTTGTAGAAGTCCAAAAAAAATAATTTAATTATTAATTACCTTATATTCATCTAACTATTTAATTTGATCAATTAATAAGTTTCATCCTTAGTAGTTACATACAATATAAATACTATCATAATGTATTTTATTTAAATACATTTCCTCACAATTCCCCTTTTAATAAATTTATATTTATTAAAATCCTCCATATTAATAATTACTATAAACCAAGATTATATTCAAATCTAAATTGAATATTTAATCTAATCCTAGCCTAAATACCTATTAATCCTACCAAAACCTACTCTACTCCTACCCTACCCTACCTATTCCTCTTAATAAACCTACTATCCCACTTAAGAACACACTAATCAAACTTAAGGTGTGATTCCTAACCTTTTTAGAACTAATGGAGTTCTCACACATGTGTGAGAAAGTCCTCCCAAGAGAACCACACAACTCTCTTAATGGCTCTTAAAACCTTGTCCCCCACTCCTTTCTCCAAGGTTGCTCACACATGTGTGAGCAATCTTGATCCTCACAAAGCATTTAATACTAAAATTGACTCCTCTTCTTAGCCTATGTGTCTCCTATGTGGCTCTTATGATGATGTCACATAGGTGCCACCTCATCCAATCCTCTTCCATCCCTCCAAAATTCTATAAATAGAGGCCTTCTCCTCTTGCATTTCATCTCTAAATTGTGCATTGTTATTATGCTAGAATTGTCTTAGGATTTTATATTTTCTTTCATTCCTTTTATTATAGCTCTTTCTTAAAATCATCTAGTAATCACATGTTATGATAATATTGGTAATGAATCATAGTTTTCTTATTGCATTTACATATCATCCTCATAGCATAATCATCATCTTTGGGAAGGATTTGAGACTAGTTCTTCATACTAGCTCTTGAATATCTTCTTCTGTACCAATCTTGGATTAACATTTGCATTGCATTGGTGATCATTCCATTTTGTGTTTGAGAGGGAACATGCACAATATTTTATTTTGAGAAAATCAAATAAGTATTAATAGGGTGCAATAACTTGTTTTAGCTTAATATGATGTTATGAATATTTCATTGTTGTTTGCATGCTTATATATGATTTGAATCTGTTATATGTGCTAACCCACTAATATTATATGTTTGATCTCATTTTCAATAGATTTTGACCTCCAATATTTCCTCATACACATGTTGGCACACTTGGTAGGACCCATGCCCCTAAAATCCTTCTAAACTTCTTGTCTTCTTCTCTCATTTTTACCAAACTCACGGATCTGCGTTTGTGTTTTATGCAGAGGCATTTGCGCAAAAGTCGGTTCTTTTTTAACTATCATTCAAATTATTTTCTAAACTCGTGTCTCTAGGTATGAATCAGAGTCCCCTCCAAAAGACCATCATTTCGCAAAATTTTCATCTAACTAGTTATCTTGCATGGATTTTAGTGTTTTCTATTGTTTTTAAATAATTTACCATTATGTTTTTTATTAGAAATTGATTTTGCAAGGGGTCATAATGCTAATTTTTTTTATAAATCCACTATAAGGGAAATAAACATCAAGTTCTCCTACTTCTAATGGTTTGGGCATGATAGTAGTAACTGAGAGGGGGGAGGGGTGAATCAGTGGCCTAAAAAATATCCCAATAATCAACCCAAAAACTTAGTACCACAATATTAAGCCTCTAGTTATCTTCAATCCTATAAGATGAATGCCTTCAAATACAATTATCAAAATACTATTGCTCAGAATTATTTTTTAAACCTTATAATGTATGTTTACCGAATAGTAGTCTGTTAATTTACTGAAAGACAATAAATTATCTAGAGTATACCGATCAATCTAGTTAATCTATGTGTAATGCAAAACACTAAAGTAATTTCTCATAAACACATTGACACATGAATTTTTAATGTGGAAACCCTGTTAAGGGAAAAACCACTTGGGACTGATAACCCAAAATTTTCACTCTTTTGAAGTGAGCTGTGTGAAGAGCCAATCATGTTAAAGGTTACAAACACACTGTTAGGTGTGACCTTGTTAGAGGATTTAAAATTTGTCTGTCACTTGATATCAGGCATCTCTATGCTACCTTCCTTGATCAAACACTCACTTGGCCTATCAATAGGTATCTGGCATCTCATCCTATCTTCATGACCAAACTTTTTGATACTCCTTGGGATGTATCTCATTATAGAAAGGATCTTTAAATTTTGCTCAGTTTAGAGACTTTTTGAATCAATGGTTAAACTGAAATAGTATGATCTATTCACATATACAACTTATACTTGTAGATTTTTAGATCTATTATAAGCTCATAAAACTAATCTGATCAATATGTCCTTTTAATACCTTTGCTCCACTTTTGTTCTGCTCAGTGATTTTGTTCTTTGTTGCTCAGTGTCCGCAGAAAACTTTATCTCTTTCCTCAGCTTGATTGATCAGGATGGTATGAAGTTTCTCCTCATCAGTTTCTCTTCAGTATCCTCTTTTTCATTCATTCACTCTCTCTATTCATAATGAATTAAGTTGTCTCTTTATAGACATAATATCACCATCGTGATTTTCTTGATCTTGGCATGACCTGCAATCTTTGCCAATTAGATTTAAATAAAAACTCCTATTTTATCTCCTAGAGATATTCTTGCCAACTGGAAAAAAAAATTTAAATCCTTTACTTATCTCTTGCTTTATCTTGTCGATGAAAACAATGATAACTACCAGTTAAGTCCATATTTAGCTCTTCCAGCTAGATATTTTGTCATTTCTAAACTCAAGTTAATTTCGGTGTTTTAACTCTTTGATAGCTTTGGTCAACACTCTAGTTTTCCTCAGGCTTCTCCATTAGTTTACACTGATTCTGGCCATCGGTTATTCTTGTGATTCTAATCCTTGGTAATGCTTGTTGGTGTTCTTTCTTGGGCATCATTGTGACTTGACTTTCAGTGATCTCTGTGCGTCGAGTTCCACTAGTTGTCGGTGTTTGAAGTCACATTGTGAATGCTTGTATTTTATGCATTACTAAAAGAATAATCTTTATCTCTCTGATTCTTTGAAGTCTTGACACTTTGATTATAACCGATTAGATTATATCAAGTTGACATCAATGACAATACAATCCATTAACTGATTTCATGTCTTGCATTATCTTTCTGCATTTTGGTGATCAACTTAATATCTTCAAACAATCAATTAGTTACATGTCATCAATCTCTTCCTTTGGCATTGATGGAAACATACTACATTATCATACTATATTATCACTAATACAATATGAAATATAATAGTTTCATCAAGCTTTTATAATGTAACTAATTATTGTAACCACCTAGATTTGGTCTGCTCTGACCATAGACCCTATTTTCCCTAAGTGTGATCATAACCCCAATTATGTTCAGACAACTCTTCAATCGACTAACATAATTCATTTGAATCAGATTTAATCTCCTAAGTGATCTAATCACTAATTTACATTAATCACTTTAGCCAATTAAAATAAATCAATTCAATTCAATCAATTCAAATCAATACCTGGCTAAGGTAATTCATTTAAAGGGAATTAATGAAATCCTATTTATACCTCATCACTTGCAAAATCAATCCCCTAGCCTAATTGATTCAATTTGGCTATAGTCCTAATTAATTATTACAAAGTAATAAAAAGCTTAAATGATTAATTAAATTTCTATTATTGAGTGAATATGTTATTACAACAATTCATTTCATTAATATTCCCTCAAACCTAACCAATCTCAACTATCCAACCATGAGTTCAAACTCATCCCAACCCCTTCTCACATGCTAATTCTTCTTAATTACCTAATAAACCCTAATTAGCTAATCCCACTCCACTCATTCTCTCTCCTCCCATCTCTATCTCCTTAATCACATCCCTTAAGCCTTAAACCTAATCCTAAGCTACCCTTAAGCTTGTCACATTTCATTAAGGTGTGATTAGGAATTCAACCCTCCCCCTAAAGTCAAATTTTTCAGGCTTGACCTTAAACCATCACCCATGAGTCTTAAACCCTCACCCATACCTCATTAATTCTTTCATAAATGAAGCATTAATGGTTCTTATACATTCTCTTCCACACTCCTCATTAATGAGTCTTACACTCTCATTAATGGAAGCCCTTCTAGATTATTCTCTCCTTCCTCCATTTCTCCTATAAATAGGATGGATTTTGAGCTCAAATGGCCTTGAAATTGGAAGTCTTTCATTGTGTTATTGTAATGCTCCTAATTTTGAAGAGTTGATAGCATCCTTATGCTGCCCATATTTGGAGAATTAAAGGAGCAATCTCATGTTGCTCATGTTTTAGGGATTTTCATAGTGCTTTCTAGCTTATTTCTTAGCTATTTTGTTATAATCTTCATTTCTAGAGCTAGAATGCATGTTCCCTAATCATTTAGATTACCTTTCATTTGAAAATTCCATTCTTAGGTTGCATTTTTCATTGGAATATGCATAATTTGAGGGCTATTATGTCATTTTTCATACTCCTCCTAGATAGGAAGCAATAGATCGATTTTGGTGATTGCTATGTTTGCTAACCCCTTATTTTCACTAATGCAATGATTTATTGAAGTGTTGTGTCTCTTAACAGATACAAAAATCACACACACATCTCTAGCACCCACCATGGGGCAAGATTGCTCAAAATTTCACTAAATTTTTCTCTCTGCCCTTGACATTTTCAAAATTTGTAGGCAGTTTAGCTTTTCCGGGAGCAACTTATTGTTTCTAGTCATTCTTTTATCATTTTCAAGAGCAAATTATCATTTTTTGGTAAATCTCTTATCATTTCTAGGAGTTTTAATATCATCTTCCATTGCATTTCCAAAAGGTAAAATTTGACCTTAAAATCATTTTCAGTATATTATTTTTCATTTTTGGTACATGTTTTCATTTCACGTAAAAGGAATATCATCCTGGGTAAAGATTATCGTTTGGGGTCAATCTTTTATCATTTTCAGGGTTTATGATTTTGGGTCTTTGAAATATCATCTGTCATCCAGAGGGAAAAAAATATAGAGTTCTGTCATTTGTACATTTGATTTCTAACATGCTGACAAGGTTGTTTTCGTGACCGTGATCCTATTTTTGACAGCCTAACTAAGTGCTTGCAGGTTTCTAAGAAGGAAATAAGAAGACAATACTAAATGTGTGTGGTTGCAGGGATTTTAGACTAATTTTGATACTAACCCTTTTTCAAAATCTTTCACACTTAAATACCATTTTCTCAAACATGTCTTAAAACAACTAGATTACTATGCTCTTTTCCTTTTTAAGGAAAATCAGAAAATCAGACATTGTTT
>MU224641.1:177345-207288 GCA_018584345.1 Thuja plicata
GATACTAACCCTTTTTCAAAATCTTTCACACTTAAATACCATTTTCTCAAACATGTCTTAAAACAACTAGATTACTATGCTCTTTTCCTTTTTAAGGAAAATCAGAAAATCAGACATTGTTTTAACAGTTGTGAAATAATCTAGGGGGGTAAATGAAAAAGCAAACTCACATAATTTAATTCATTTGGAATAAAAAATTGAACAATCAAAGCTCTAAATTTGTGGGATAAATGAACAAGAAAACTCACATCATTTAATTCATTTGGAATCATAAATTGAACAATCAATGCACTAAATTTGTGGGATAAATGAACAAGTTCAATTGTTTAATTCAATTTGGATCAGTAATTGGACAAGCAAATAACTACAAATTGTGGTCAATTGAACAATGCAAATCTGCTTTCAAGTATTTTGTTTTCCTTAAATAGGAACATTTTAAATCAAGCAGAACATTGCTTGAGGGAATGAACTATTTGATTGATTTTGTTTTGGGAGAAAATGGCATGGATTAGGAGAGTATGCTCTTCTTCTTTAGAAGAATCAGAAATCTAGATGTCCTACACTCACCAATCCTTTGTAAGCTTATTTAATAGTAGAGGGCCTACCGGTTGAGGAAAAAATCTTCTGGGAACGACCCAAGTGAGGATAGGTTTTATGCCAACCCTTCCAACTCACTATAAATAATTTCTTCCTCATAGGCTAAAGCCTCGGAAGACGGAGCCAGTTTTGTTCATGGAATTTCGACATCATTCCTTGAACATGCTTGGGTATGTGTAGATCAGAGCCACTTGAATCTTTCTTGCAAGACTACATATACTTAAGTACTCAAAGGGATATACACCTCAATTTTGACTTGTGCAATTCTATGGGGGATGGTTTTGAATGGATTGCCCAATAATAGACAACACTCAAACTGAAAGAATTCTTGATTCACCCCTAAAAGGGTGATAATCCTTGTGCAAGGAAAAAATTAATTACCCCAAGACACTTGTCATATCATGCCCTCACTTGCGTTTGGAGTCGGCTAATACAACATCATGACTGGAGCCATTGTGTGCTTGGTGATGGTTGTATTATGATTAGCATTTGAGTGTGTACCTAAGTCAGCAAGCAAGAATCTTCATCCTCCACCTAGAAAATAGAGATAAGATGTGTGTCTATTTCACCCTCCTAACAATGCAACAATGGTTGATGTGACTAAAAATCATTAAAGAGATAACATCTTCAAACAAGAAAAAAAATTCAAAACCTTGGTCTACATGTGTTTTTCACTCATTGGCAAAACCTCAAAACATAATCTAAGATCAAACAAACTCCACGCACTTCCAAGACAAAACTGACAACATTTGATAGTGGGAACTTGCATCGTTTCCTCTCAGAGGAAGATAGTTTATTTTGGATCCCCTTTTGAATCTTTAAATCTGTCCTTATTGGTTCTTTTGGTCTCACTATGACTGTATCAAATTTTTTTTCAAATGTCCACCTTGCATGTCCTGTCAAACTCTTACAATCTGTCTCAATACGTGTGGTCTACCCACTTTTCACAACAACTTGATTCCCAGCTCACTATCAGGGAATTCTAACCCTTTGACACTAGAATCATTTACTACCAACAAAATACAAACAACACTTCTACCTAGACACACTCACTTGAACGATTTGAGACTCTACTTGACACTATTGGGAAACATTGATGAAAGTTGAGATACAACTTCATGGTTAACACAAGATGCAACAAGTACACATCTAAAGGATCAAAAGTGCCTCCTAAATCACTGCACTTTCAAGGAGAAACATCTCATAGTTCTCTACTCAATCTAGACTCTCCAATGATGGATAGTGACACTCACAGATGGAGTGAGGCTTTTGAGGACTATGACAATGGAAAACACCAATAGCTTGAAGATACTAATGAAGAAGAATCCAAGTTTGAACATCCTCCATTTGGATCTAAAAATGAGGGGGAAATTCCTGAAGATGAGTACAATAAACTTAAACAAATCAAGAGGTTCCATAAGATACTAGAAAGGATAATTGGCAAGGATAAAGAGAAATAATTTCTCCATTTAGCATCCACGGGTGTCAAATTACCTAAGGATTATGATGTGGAAAAACTCAAAGAAAAGGAGGTACCAACTCCTATTTCTATTCTTTCCAAACAACTTACCTTAATGCAAACAAATCTTGTGACTCTCAAACAAGAGAAAGGTAAACCCAAAACACAATACTCTTTGGACTCTATTTGTCTTTTTCCTTTTGATAAGAGTATTACTATGGTTCCATTTCCTCCCAACGTGGCAAGACCGAAGTATGACAAGTATACAGGAGAAACTAACCCACACGACCATGTGAGGGAATTCTGTACTTTGAGCATAGAATACATTCATGAACCTAAATACATCATGCGACTCTTTTCGAGAAGTCTAGGAGGTAATGCCATGGTGTGGTTCTCGAAACTTACACCCAAGTTCAAAAATTTTGAAGAGCTAATTCAACGATTTATCCAGCATTACTCCTATAACATACAACACAATGTGACCATGATGGATCTATGTAACACTAAATAGAAGATTGGTGAATCATTTACACACTTCCTACAAAGATGGAGGAAGATCTGTGCACGATACTCAAGAGCTATCCCTGAATCTAAGAAGATGGAAATCTTTGTCAATAACTTGGTACCAGAATTGAATAATGCATTGCAAATGCAAGATTCCCCTAGTTTTGATAGGATGATTAGAAATTCCCTCTGTGTCGAAGAAGTTATGGTCAAAAAGGGGGAGATCACTCTTCAAGGTGAAAAAAAATCAAATACCTCCAACTCCAAGCCTAAATGGTGGAAGAAAAACAAAAAAAAATTCAACGATGACGTAGTAGATGCATCCAATGTTGGCCCTAAACCCGAGGTATTCAATCTCACTAACAATATTCAAGCAAGCAAGTATGCCAAGGTAACAAATCCCACACCCAAAGAAAACAATGATAATAGCAAGGGTCGGACATGGACTTCAAAACCTCAAAGAACATTTACTCCTTTGGGAGAACCCCTTGAGATTGTTCTAAAAACACTATTGGATAACAAATTTCTCACTATCCTAGATTCCAAATTGTGGGAACCAATGGTCAAACCTAGATGGTGGGATGATAACTCCTACTATGTCTTTCACAAGAACAAAGGACACAAGACTAACAATTGCCTTAAGCTTAAACATATTATTCAAGACCTCATTGAAGGAGGTAAGATAAAAGTGGATAGACAGACTACCAATGAAGATCATAAAACATTCAATAAACCATTTCCTAATTATGACAAAGGGGAAACATCTAAAGGGAAAGGTAATGAAGTAAACTACACCTATTCTAACAATGATAATGTGATCAATATGCTAGACATTAAAACCAAATCAATTATTGTGGTCACAATCAAAGGTGTTTCATTCCACTAAAATGCAGTAACACAAAACCAAGCACAAGTCATGATCAAAGGACCCCCAAAACCAGCATCAACATCCAAAGTTCCTATTATTACTATTCCTAAATTGGTAGCAAAACTCGTGGTTACTATTCCTAGAGAAAAGTATGACTTGGTAGACCAATTACAATGAACCTTTGCCAAAATTTCCATCTTCGAGTTGCTCAAAATATCCACAGTGCATAGGGAAATCCTAGAACAAGGTCTACATGCTACTAACATCCCAAAGGATATTGATATAGACAAATTCCAAGTGATGGTCAATCACATCTCAGCGCCACATTACCTCTCCTTTTCTAAAGAGGATGATAAATCATTGACACTTCCACATAATCAACCCCTCTATATTGAAGTCCTCATTCATAAATCCCGTGTTAGATGTGTGTTGATAGATGGAGGTGTGGGATTGAATATTTGTACACTTAATCTAATCAGGAAACTGGGTCTCTCAGAATAGACCATTGACTCTAGAAGAAAAATAACTATCAAAGCTTATGATGAGGAAGAAAGATCCTCCAAAGGTCTTATTTTTCTACCTATCAGAGTTAGAACAATTGAGAGGAATGTCACATGTCAAGTTCTGGATCTACCCTTAGCCTACAACATCCTATTGGGGAGACCGTAGGATTCACGAAATATAAGTTTTGCCATCTACTTACCACTAGTTCATAAAGTTCCCACATAATGGGGTGGAAGTAACTATTCTTGTAGATGCTAACTATACTTGTAATAATATCAAAGTAGGTAGTATGATCCTGTATAACAAGGAGGCTATGGATGAGATTGCTCCTAAGACTACCAAGGACATGGTTATGAAGAGCTTTGGGAAAACCTTGAAACTCAAAGAAACAAGTATGGGAGAATACAAGCTGGACCTGACTCCCTCACTAATAGAGCTACCCATATCACTAAGATCCTATGGCAGACCCTCATCATCTTTCACACCTACTACATCCAAGGAGCCAGAAATACACAAAGCAACTGGCATGGTAAAGGCATCCACATATTCTTTAGATAACATAGAAGAACATGTAGTCTTGGACTGGCTTTACAAAGGAGAACCGGTGGAAGCTGAGGTCAAACATGTGGAGATATCCCTAGAATAGTATGGTAAAGGATATGATTTCCTCAAACATATGGGATATAAATGAAAAGGACCTCTAAACAACATAGGAAGAGGACTTATTGAGCCTATAACCATGGAGTTCAGGAATACCAGAAACAAAACATGACTGGGTTTTAATACTAAAACTGACAAACCTACTTCGAAAGACATCCTAGCATCAGACAAAGGGAGTGATGAAACATATGAACTATAATAGTGGTCCTATGAAAGGTTATTACATGTTGGTACAAAAAATCTTGAATATCAAGGAGAACTCTATGTACCCAGCTTTGAGGTACCTCAAGATATTCACATACCTTTGTTAGCACAACCTCCCATTCAAGAGGTAGGAGACTCAAAAAAAGATGATTCAGAGATACCATTGATAGCAATAGCTACAGAAAGCACACCCTAAAAATGGGATCCACATCCTAATTGGGGGCAGTTGGTCATAGTTTACATGTTCTTGATCTACTGCACTTTGATCCATAGATGGCTAATCAAGTACACCAGATAACTATTGTTGAATACTTAAATAGATCTGATGATGAAATAACTGAATCTCATGATTATGAATGGGATGATCTATCTTCCACCACATAAGACATTGAAATAGATACAATTCACATGTTTGTGGCTCCCTCATCTCCTCGTGAATAGTCTAACACTACTCCCAATGACACTAATAATCCTGAAGCAGAGGAAGAGTTCCTTCTCCCTATCATTGATGGAGAGACTGGTGCTTTCCTAAGTCTAGAAGAAGTTCAAAGGTGATAAGAAAGAACCATCCTTTTACGAAGAGATGATGATGATGAGAGTTGTACTAATGAGTCACTAGAGTTTGGTCTACATATAACTAACAATGACCCTTTTAATGATGATCTAGCTCTTATTGATCTAAACATTGAATAATTTAACTTAACAGAACATGTCATGTCAGTTAATAGTCATGATGCTAACGTGATGTTGTCCTTCCCAGAGTCTAATTCCTTGTCTTTGATACACCCAAACCTAATTGATTGGACTAGTACAGATCCTATGCCTATCCTCAACTTTCCCAATGACTACACATTAGCTTTCTATCTCAATGCTTTTGAACCTTACCCTTCTTCCACCAATGCAAGGAGAGAAAACATGTCAAGGGAGGATATCAGGTTTCTCAATCAAAAATTGAAAAATAAAAAGAAAAAGGGGACTGACAATGAAAACCACGTTGTGGAAGTGTTAGATCCTAAAATAGTAAAAGTAAATGACATATCTAATGGTGAAAACCTCTTAGAGGCGCCAAAAGATGAGATTCTTGATATCCTCCCTGAACATTTTTAGGAAAGGTCTTCAGTTCTAATAGAACAAACACATCCAATTAATTTGGGCACAATTGAAAACCCTCAAAAAGTACACCTAGCACAATCTTTGTCAGAAGAAGAAAGGACACAGTTCACAGAGTTCCTAAAAGAGAATAAGATCAACTTTGCATGGTCTTATATAGATATTCCTGGACTAGATCCTAATCTAATCATGCACCACTTATCTATAGCTCCCAAGATCAAGCCTGTTAAACAAAAACTTAGAAAGATGCATCCTCATGTTGCATTGCTAGTAAAGGCTGAACTAGAGAAATTGTTGGAAGCTGGATTTATCAGAGTCATTACCTACGTAGGATGGATCTCTAATGTGGTTCCCGTGTCTGATTCTGATAAATCTATCAGGATCTATATAGGCTTTAGAGACTTAAACAAAGCATCTCCAAAGGATGACTTCCCACTACCTAATATAGATATGATGAGGACATTGCAAGTGAGACTTCAATCAATCAAGAGATTCATGTCACAACTTGCTGACAAAGCACAACCCTTTACCAAATTTCTACATAAAGGGGTCACTTTCAAATGGGATGAACACTGTGAAGCCAACTTTAGAGAACAAAAAGGGTACCTGGATACTCCTCCTATTCATATGGTGCCTATTCATGGAAAGTCATTACTCTTGTATATCTTAGCTACACCTACATCATTAGGAGTATTATTAGCACAAGAAGATGAAACAAAGAAAGAAATAAAGAGATATATACTACATCAGTAGAATGCTAGTCTCCTATGAGCTCAATTACAATATTATTGAAAAATCATGTTTAGCAGTCATCTTCACATCACATAAATTGAGACACTACATGCTCTCACATACAGCAAGGCTCATTTCTAAGATTGATCTAGTGAAGTATCTTTTGAGAAAAACAACATTAACAAGATGTCTAGAAAAATGGGTCCTCATTCTAAGTGAATTTGACATTGAGTATGTAGAACAAAGGGCTATTAAGGGACAAGTCCTCGCAGATCAACTGGCTGATTCACCCCTTCAAGATGATGAGCCTTTAAAGATTGAATTTCCTGATGAGACCATTATGCATCTAACTGAGTATCCATGGAAGATGTACTTTGATGGTTCTTTCACAAAATAAGGCTCTGGGGTAGGAGTTCTATTCATAACTCCTCAAGGCTATAAGATACCCAAGTCTTACAAATTAATGTTCCCATGCACGAACAACATTTCAGAGTATGAGGCACTGGTCAACGGTCTTAAGCTTGCCATGGAATGGAAGATTGTAGAGTTACACATGTATGGTGACTCCTAGCTCATTATCAATTAGTTCAATGGAGACTACCAGACAAAAGATGAAAATTTGACACCCTACAAACAACTGGTTGATGACTTAAAAAGGTACTTTGTCTTCATCACATTCCAGCAGATACCCAGAATAGAAAACAAAGCTACAGATGCTATGGCTACCTTGGTATCCATGTTACAACTGGAGGAACATCAATTCCTCTATGACTTCTTGGTCGAAGAACCCTCCTATCCTGCCTTTGATACCTCTGAATACCAAGTAATCTATGCTTTAAACACCCCAGACCAATCTCGGTATGCCAATATCATTGCCTATCTCACTGACCAAACTACTCCTACTAATCTATCTAGAAATGAGAAAAGAGCCTTGATTAGGATAGCATCGCATTATGTACTCATAACTAATAACTTATATCAATGAGGTCTTGATAGTATGCTTCTTAGATGTTTAGAACTCGAAGAGTGTGATCACGCGTTAAAAGAAGTCCACGAAGATGTATGTGGATCACATTCAAACAACTTTTCACTAGCAAATAAACTGCTTAGAGTAGGTAATTTTTGGGCTACCATGGAGAAAGATACTATTCAGTTTTCCAAAACATGTCATAAATGTTAGACACATGGAAATATCATCCATGCTCCTACCAAAGAACTTATACCTTTCATGACACATTGGCCATTTTAGCAATGGGCCTTTGACTCGGTTGGACAAATATATCCCAACTCTTCAAATGGACACAAGTTCATCATTATGGCCACTTAGTATTTCACGAAGTGGGTCGAGGCTGTGTCACTAATCAAAGCCACTGGAAAATAGGTGTCTATGTTCATTCTCAACTACATTATTTGTAGGTATGGGATACCCTATTCAATTGTAACAGACAATGGGGGCCAATTTAAAAATCAAGACATTGAAGACCTTTGCGAACAGTTCCACATCACTCAACATTGATCCTTAATCTATTATCCTTAAGGTAATGGACAGGCTGAGGCATCTAATAAGAATATTCTCAAGATCCTACATAGAACTGTGAGTAAGTCTGGTAGAGACTATCATCTACAACTGAATCCAACACTATGGGCCTACAGAACAAGCATTAGAACACCAACTAGAGCCACACCATTTTGTCTAGTCTATGGCACTGAAGCAGTACTACCTATTGAGGTTGAAATCCCATCTTTGCGGATATGTTTACAAGGTCTTGTTACTAATGAGCAATACTACATCGATAGGGTGAATTCTTTAGACATACTAGATGAGGGCAGACAATAAGCATTTGATCATTTGAAGGTGCACCAATCATGTATGTCCAAAGGGTACAACAAAAAGGTCAAACCACGCTAATTTCAAGTGGGGGATCTCATCCTAAAGGAAAATCCTAAGAACCAATCTAACAGAGAGTAGAAAGGAAAATTTGAACCTAACTGGTTGGGACCTTATGTTATCACTTCTACTTTTTTGACTAGATCTTATCAACTAGCTACACCTAAGGGAGACATTCTTCTAGAACCTATCAATACTCTACATTTGAAGTGGTTCTATGCTTGATGTTCGGCTAGCAGAGCCTGTACAGTAAATAGTTCTCAAAAAATACCAAAAACATTCAAAGATTTGATCCTAAAGAAATCCAAAAATAGTGGAAAAAGTCCTGAAGAAAGTTATCCTTGGTGAAAAACTGGCAAAAAGGTGCCTTGATGCTACAAAAATATTCAAAAAAAGCAAAAATAGAAAAAAATTTGAAAAAGAGAAAAGTACCTTGATGAAAACCTGGTAAAATAGGCATCCTGGTAGAAAAAAGAATAAAAGATCTTGCCAAGTGGTGAAAACTTGGCAATCAGGTGTCACTAGTGTTTTGCGCTCCATCTATCAATACACTATTGATACTAAACATTCACGATTGCACCTATGCTAAAATTTGACTTTATTTCCTTACAACAATCTTATCCTTGCTTGGGATTTGTCTACATTTCTATCTTAGGGAATACATCATTCTACATTGGGGGCATCTCAATGCTTGCACTAACCTATCACTTTCATGAAAGAAGGATGACACAAACATTGCACTAACATGAATGATGTTCCTATGACCTACATTGGACTACAAACAGGAGAAAAGTTATACACAAACATGGAACACATATTGCTTCAATTCCAACTTTTGATTAAAGGATCTATATTGCAGTTGAAAAATGAATCAATAGTATTTCTCAATAATACTTAAACATAGTTTGATCTTGGTTTAATTATGACTCTTTTATGTACCCATGATTTTTTCACTGGGGTCATCTAAGTAGTTATGAATTTTATTTGATTGATTCACAATTAATAGTTGTTATGTCTTCTGAGTTACTCTATGATGTTTGCGCAAAGACAAAGAATCACAAGGATGGGGGCATAACATTTTCTTGGTTTTCTACGTATGGTGATTGTTCCAAATGATCCTATAAATTTCACCTAACTTAGCTTTTTATGGTAACAGCTACCACCATGAGTGGATAGCCACATATATCTTGATCTTTGTTATGTGTAAACTACAGTGAGGTTGGAACAATTTCCTTGTCTATTTTCTAACTTAGATTCTCACTAAGGTATATAAAGCATAATGTACCCAAGGATATGAATTTTCAAGGTCATTGCAGGTCCAATATCTGGCCTTACACAGATTCTGATATAGTAAAAGGAAAGTGGCTAACTTATCATCCTGGCTTCTATGCCTTGATGCCTAAGTCTATTTCTGACATTTCAATAAACATAGTATTCATAATTTCATAATATCAGTGGGTATTAGTGATTTTTGTACTATCAAGTGGTATCTATTTTGAAAAGTGCCCAATGATGTTAAAATATTCTAATATCTGCAAATCAGTGACAAGTCCTAAGAGTCTACATATAGCTACATTTAGAGATTGCATGATGCATTTTAAAAGAAGAACAACATAAGGATTTGAGCTCAAACTCCTTTCTATTTTTAATTCATCTGAAATCCAAGATATTTACATACCCATGCTTCCTGAAATCCCTGATCTATTGAGAACAAAATTGAACTCACCTTTTCAAACGTAATTAACTTGGTACTCATGTGTTTACTCTTCACACACCTCAGTTTCTTCACTTCTTCTAATCCATTCTTACTTAATCTAACCGTTACATGCAAGTGATATGTTCTTTCAACAGAGGGATTTCATTCTTTTTCCTTTGATTTCGTTCCCAAGGGGGCATGATCACACTATTATCAATCAAATTTTTGCTTGAAACAACATTAAAAATGACTTTGTTCTCAAACAAACTAGGGGCATGATAGTTTTCTTGACTAAGTCAAGACTGTTGGGTAGAAATATTTGGTTCTCATAAGCTATATATCTTGTGTTTCCTCATTTTAAAGATTCTTACTAAGCTCTTAGCAGCTTCATACTCACTTTTGGATGACAACCAAGTTTGAAATCAGTATTATCAATCTTTAGATGACAACCAAATTCAGAATTGATATCTCTAAGATCTTTTATTGATCTTTAGATGACAACCAAGTTTAAAATCAATACTATCATTTTAGTTCAATCAAGTGTGAGACTGATCTCATCAGGCATTTCATTCGATCGTGAGAGAAATTCTCAATCTTTTTGAAGTCAACATAAAAAAAATTCTTTGAATCAATGCGCTGCTCGCACATCAATTCAAAGAGGGGCAAATGTAACCACCTAGATTTGGTCTGCTCTGACCATAGAACCTATTTTCCCTAAATGTGATCATACCCCCAATTATGTTCAGACAACTCTTCAATCAGCTGACATAATTCATTCAAATCAGATTTAATCTCCTAAGTGATCTAATCACTAATTTACATTAATCACTTTAGCCAATTCAAACCAATAAATTCAATTCAATCAATTCAAATCAATACCTAGCTAAGGTAATTAATTTAAATGGAATTAATGAAATCCTATTTATACCTCATCACTTGCAAAATCAATCCCCTAGCCTAATTGATTCAATTTGGCTATATTTCTAATTAATTATTACAAAGCAATCAAAAGCTTAAATGATTAATTAAATTTCTATTATTGAGTGAATATGTTATTACAACAATTCATTTCATTAATATTCCCTCAAACCTAGCCAATCTCAACTATCCAACCATGAGTTCAAACTCATCCCAACCCCTTCTCACATGCTAATTCTTCTTAATTAGCTAATTAACCCTAATTAGCTAATCCCCCTCCACTCATTCTCTCTCCTCCCATCTCTATCTCCTTAATCACATCCCTTAAGCCTTAAGCCTAATCCTAAGCTACCCTTAAGCTTGTCACATTCCATTAAGGTGTGATTAGGAATTCAATCCTCCCCCTAAATTAAAAGTTGTCAGGCTTGACCTTAAACCCTCACCCATGCTTCTTAAACCCTCACCCATACCTCATTAATGCTTTCATAAATGAAGCATTAATGTTTCTTACACATTCTCTTCCACACTCCTCATTAATGAGTCTTACACTCTCATTAATGGCAGCCCTTCTAGAGTCTTCTCCCCTTCCTCCATTTCTCATATAAATAGAATGGATTTTGAGCTCAAATGGCCTTGAAATTGGAAGTCTTTCATTGTATTGTTGTAATGCTCCTAATTTTTAAGAGTTGATAGCATCCTTATGCTGCCCATATTTGGAGAATTAAAGGAGCAATCTCATGTTGCTCATGTTTTAGGGATTTTCATAGTGCTTTCTAGCTTATTTCTTAGTTATTTTGTTATAATCTTCATTTCTAGAACTAGAATGCATGTTCCCTAATCATTTAGATTACTTTTCATTTGAATCTTCCATTCTTAGGTTGTATTTGTCACTGGAATATGCATAATCTGAGGGCTATTATGTCATTTTTCATACTCCTCCTTGATAGGAAGCAATAGATTGATTTTGGGGATTGCTATGTTTGCTAACCCCTTGTTTTCACTAATACAATGATTTATTGAAGTGTTGTGTCTCTTAACAGGTACAAAAATCACACACACAATTATAAATGTCTAGCTCTCGGTAAGCTCAAAAATATCGTAGATTTGTTTCTTGCAGAATGGTTGTCTTCAAACTTCAATCCCTTCATTGGATATATTTATCAAATTATATCTTTGTTCTGATATGTTCTCTACCTTGACTGTTCCTCTTCTTGATAATTTATTTTTCCTCTTGCAGAAATTTCTCTCTATGTATGAACTCTCTCCCTGAGATGGATATTTCATATGTAACCAATTTCTCTCCCTTTCAATATTCATTAGCTCTTACTTTTGATTTTCAGGAACTTCTTATCATGGATAATGATATAATCTTTTCTGATTAATGAGATAATATCTCCCTTGTGATTCCTTTTGATAGTGAGATAATCTCTCCCTTATGATAATGTGATAATCTCTCTCCCTTTGACAACAATACCAAACAAAAATCATCTATATCATGTTCCATCCTTTTATATAATATATTCCTTGAATTTCCCTATCTCTAGTATTCGGTGAATACTTATACCTTGTTGTGTATAGATGTATCTTTTGCTGTTCATCTTAGTGTTTACATCAACATGACTGATCTTCATATTATGTGTAGGCTGATGCAACCTCCTAGTCAGCTTACTGACCGATAGATAAGGGTTTGACCCCTAGTCTCTGTCTCAAGTACTCAAATGTATCCTTTGGTAATGGCTTGGTGAATATATTAGCTAATTGTTTCTTTGATTGAACATATTTCAATGTCACCTCCTTTGCTTGCACTTGTTCTCTCAGATAGGGATATTTGATAGCAATATGCTTAGTCTTAGCATGCATGACTAAATTCTTAGAAATGTTAATTGCATTGGTGTTATCACAATAGATAATTACTGGTTCAAGAATCTTCATATTCATACCTTCCAGCAATTTTTTGATCCATGCAATATTGGAGTCATTTACTGTAATAGCTACATACTCTGCTTCTATAGTAGATTGAGAGATGCATCCTTGCTTCTTGCTGATCCATGTGATAAGTATATCACCCATGAAGAATGATCCTCTAGTTGTGCTCTTACGGTCATCAATGTTTCTAGCCCAATCAACATTTTATACCATATATTTTATAGCTCAAAATTTCCTTATATTTTATACTTGTAGCTCAAAATTTATAGCTCAAAATTTCCTTATATTTTATACCATAAGCCATAGTCCTCGGTGTTCTTCAGATATCTAAGAATTCTCTTAACAACAGTCATATGTGATTCTTTGGGATTAGTAGAGAATCTTGCAACTATTCCAACAGCATGTGCTATATCTGGTCTAGTATGAACAACATACATTATTTTTCCAATCATTGATCTATATAAGGTCTGATTTACCTCATTAGATTTGTCTTCTTTTGTCAGCTTACATCTGATAGCCATAGGTGTTCCAACTGGTTTGGAATTTTCCATCTTGAATATCTTTAGCACTTCCTTGATGTATTTGGACTAAGTGATATATATGCTTGCATCTTGCTGAAGAATCTATAGACCAAGAAAGAATTTGATCTCCACAAACATAGACATTTCAAAAAAAATTCCCATTTCATGAGCAAAGGATTTGCATAATAATTCATTTCCCCCAAAAATGATATCATCAAAAAAAATTTCAGCAATCAGAATATTACCATCAGAATCTTGTTTCAAGTACAGATTGCTATTTTCACTTGTCCTAACAAACTTTATGCTAATGAGATAGGAGTGAAGTCTTTAATACTAGGCTCTAGGTGCTTGTTTCAATCCATACAAGGCTTTATGTAGTCTATATACCATGTTTCTCTTGTCTAGATCAACAAACCCTTCTGGTTGTTCAATGTATACCTCTTCTTCCAGTATTCTATTTAGGAATACAGATTTGACATCCATCTAGTATACCTTGAATCCTTTAAATGCAGCATAAGCAAGTAACATTCTAACTCCTTCTAGTCTAGAAATGGGTGAAAAGGTTTTTCCCTAATAAATATCTTATTCTTGTGCATATCCCTTGCATACTAACCTTGCTTTATTTCTTGTGACTTCTCCATTCTCATTCAATGTGTTTCTGAATATCCATTTAGTACCAATGAAATTCTTGTCATCTAGTATTGGTACTAGTGTCTATGTACTATTCTTCTCAATTTTTTATACTTTTTCATTTATAACACTAACCCATTCTTCATTCTCAAGTGTAGTATTAACATATTTTGGCTAAAAATCACATAGTAAACATCTAGTGTTTAGTGACTTACTTCTTGTTCTTGTTCCATCCTTCTTGTCTCCTATGATTTGATTCTATGGATGATGTCTTATGACATACTTGGAAAGTTTTGATTGAGCTCTTTTTTCATCATTTTGATAATCTCATTGACCTTAGTTTTGATCTCCATTGTTTGGAACAACACCTTGAGGATTTTCCTAATTTTTGGTAACTGCAGCTTGTTGCTCGGGTGCAATGTTCTGTTGATTGAGAGTGATACATTGTTTCTTGGGTAGAGTGTCAATTTCTATATAAACAAACTCATTGTAGTCCTCTGGTTCTTTTATGCTTTCCTTATCATTGTTTTCTACAAACTCATCTATTTTCACATTTTCACTTTCAATGATTTTGTTAGATGACTTTTTAAGACATTTATAAGCCTTGCTCTTGGTTGAGTACCCTAGAAAGATACCTTCTTCACTTTTGGAGTCAAGTTTTCCATTTCTATCATCCTTCAAAATATAACATTGACCACCAAAGATTCTGAAGTAACTTACAATGGGTGTATGACTATACCAAAGCTCGTAGGGTGTCTTCTTTGTGTCCTTCTTCAATTGTACTCTGTTTAATGTGTAGACAATAGTACTGATAGCTTCACTCCAAAAATTTTGAGTGATTCTTTTCTCAATCATCAATGTGCTTACACAATCAACAATTGAACTATTCTCCTTTCAACAATTCTATTTTGTTGTGGTGTTCTTGGTGCAGAAACCTATCTTTTGATTCCATGCTCATTGCAATAGTTAGTGAATTCATCTAAAGTAAATTCCCCTCCTCTATCTAACCTTAAGCATTTTAATTTCTTTTCACTTTGTTTTTCTACCATATCCTTGTACCATTTAAAAATGACATGACTATCATCATTCTAGAATAATCATCAACAAAGAGAATAAAATACCTATCTCCATAGTATATCTTTGTCCTCATGGGTCCACATAGATCTGTATGGACTAATTCTAGAATTGCACTAGATGTATGGGTTTTACTCTTGAAACTAGACTTTCTCATCTCACCTTTTTGACAATTCTTGCACATGATATGCTTGGGCTTAGTCATGCTCGGTAAGCCTCTGACATTCCTTTTGTTTCTTATATTTATCATGTTGTCAAAGTTCACATGACACAATATTTTGTGCCACAACCATATATCTTTGTTTCTAGCCATTAAACAAGTGGTGTTAGTGTCATCAAGATAGAAAATGTTACCTTTCATTTTCTCACTGGTTGCAATCAACCTTCCTGATTCATTGAAGATCTTTTGCTTCTTATTTTCAAATGCTATTGTGTGACCTATATTATTTAGCTATAAAACACTTAACAGATTATAATTCAGCCCTTTTACCCAGTAATCATTTTCACATTTGATCAGGTTATTCAAAATTATAGCTCCTTTACCTTCAACTAGACAAGGTGTATTATTTCCCATTCTTACTGAACCACCGTTATAGTACTCAAAATTCTCATAATTTTGTTTATCACCGGTCATATCATGAGTGCATCCACTATCTATGATCTAGACATCATTTTTACTAACTTTAGATATGGGTGCAGTTTCTACATACCTTTCTTCTTCTTTGTCTGAATCATCCTTCATGGCTACAAATACCATCTCCATGTCTTCTTCTGATTCAGTCTCAGTATCATCAACTCTGTTCTTAGCTAGGTAACAAGCTTTCTTTCCTTTGTCCTTGTAGTCTCGGGTATCTATTTTTTTAGATTGTCGGTTTCTTTGGTAATCTCTGTTATCACCTCTATCAAAATTATTTTCATATGATCTGTCATTACCCCTATCATATTTTCTTATGTTTGGACATCTTGCAGCAAAGTGCCCAACCTCTTTATAATTGAAACATACAAGTGGTAATTTTCCTTTGTATCTACCTTTGCCTCTTTGCAATCTTCTTTCCATTAGTGCTTCAATCTCGTCAAGTCCTTGGTCCTCATTATCACTTTCACTATCATTTATAATAGCATGTCTATGACTTGAATTACTTATCTTTAAAGAATATTTGAATGCAGATTCTATAGATGGTAAGACACTATTATCAAAGTTATTCATCTCAAATGAAATCAATCTACCAATCAGACTATCTAGAGTAACTCTATTATTTGCAACTGCTCTCATTTCTTGAATAGTAGAAACTCTAATAGCATATACAGGCAGTAAGGTTCTTAAGATTTTACTTACCACTGTCTCCTCTCCAAGTACACCTCCAACTCCTCGGATAGCATTGACTACCTCTTTGATTCTGTAGCTATACTGAGTGATGTTTTCTCCTTCTTTCATCCTTAGGTCATCAAACCTCCCTCTTCAAATTTCCACCTTTGCTCTTAGTACATTTGCATCTCCTCCAAGTACCAGATTCAACTTATCCCACACTTACTTTGCATAGGTGCAGGTTTTGACATCTCCAAACTCAACATCGGAGAGTGATGATGCAATTTCTATCATCATACAATTATGCTCATGCTTGACTCTTTATTTCTCAAGAGTGTGAGGTCCTGTAGGCAACACATATTCAGTATCAAGGTATCGAGTAATATTATTTTTGATACCTGATAGGCGGAGTCTTATTCTACTTTTCCATGATGCAAAGTTGTCTTTATTCAACTTGGGCACATCTCGTCTATTCATTGTGTGATATTTCACTTGATTCCTTAAAATCCCTTTATAAGCACACAAGATCTGATACCAATTTTTAGGAATAACTGAGTGGGGGGGGGGGAGTGAATTAGTGATCTCAAAAATATCCCAATAATCAACCCAAAAACTTAGTACCATGATATTAAGCCTCTAGTTATCTTTAGTCCTATAAGATGAATGCCTTCAAATACAATTATCAAATTACTACTGCTTGGAATGCTTTGTTAAACCTTATATTGTATGTTTACTGAATAATAGTTTGTTAATTTATCAAAAGACAGTAAATTAGATAAAGTATACCGATCAATTTAGTTAAGCTAAGTGTAATGCAAAACACTAAAGTAATGACTCATAAACACATGGACACATGGATTTTTAACATGGAAACCCTGATAAGGGAAAAACCACTTGGGACCGATAACCTAAAATTTTCACTCTTATGAAGTGAGCTTGGTGAAGAGACAACCCTGTTAAAGGTTACAAACACACTTTTAGGTGTGACCTTTTTAGAGGATTTAAAAGTTTATTCTATCACTTGATATTGGGCATCTCTATGCTACCTTCCTTGATCAAAAACTCACTTGGCCTGTCAATAGGTATCTCGAATCTCATGCTATCTTCATGATCAAACTTTTTGATACTCCTTGGGATGTATCTCAATACAGAAAGGATCTTTAAATCCCACTTTGTTAAGTGACTTTCTGAATCAATGCTTAAACTAAAATAGTATGATTTGTTCACATATACAACTTATACTTGTAGATTTCTAGATCTATTATAAGCTCATAAAACTAATCTGACCAATATGTCCTTTTAATACCTTTGCTCCACTTTTGTTCTTCTCAGTGGTGCTGTGCTCTGTTTCTTGGTGTCTGTAGAAAAATGTAGTTCTTTCCTCAGCTTAATTGATCAGTACTATATGAAAATGCTCTTCATCAGTTTCTCTTCAGCATCCTCTTTTTCATTCATTCACCCTCTCTATTTGTAATGAATTAAGTTGTCTCGTTATAGACATAATATCACCATTGTTAGGTTCTTGATTTTCTTTATCTTGGCATGATCCGCAATCTTAGCAAATTAGATTTAAAGAAAAACTCATGTTTTATCTTGCAGAGATCTTTTTTCCAATTGGACAAAACAACTTTAAATCCTTTACTTATCTCTAGCTTTATCTTTTCAATGAAAATAATGATAACTACCAGTTAAGTCCATATTTAGCTCTGTCAGCTAGATATTTTGTCATTTTTGAACTCAATTTAATTTGAGTGTTTTAACTCTTTGATAGCTTTGGTCAACACTAGAGTTTTCCTCGGGCTTCTCCATCAGTTTACACTATGATTCTGGCCATTGGTTATGCTTGTGATTCTTCTCATTGGTAATGCTTGTTAGTGTTCTTGCTTAGGCATCACTGTGACTTGACTTTCGGTGATCTCTGTCCATTTGGTTCCACTAGCCATCGGTGTTTGAAGTAACATTGTGAATGCTTCTCTGGTATGCATTACTGAAAGTATAATCTTTATCTCTCTGATTCTTTGAAGTCTTGACACTTTGATTATAACCGATTAGATTATATCAAGTTTTCATCAATGACAATACAATCCATTAACTGATTTAATGTCTTGCATTATCTTTCTACATTTTGGTAATCAACTTAATATCTTTAAACATTCAATTAGTTACATGTCATTAGGGCAGTCTTAAAATAGGTGTTTTAGCAGATTTGGATGTAAAAGAACAAGTTGTTTTGCTCACTTTTTATTGTTTTTCAGATCTTTTAGGTGCAGTGGCATCTATGTCTACGTCAGTTTAGGTTTTGGCATTTGTGCATTCATTGATTTAGTAGAAACCCCATTTGGCCTCTCCTCTCTGTGAATAAGTGTCTCTGCCTAGTATAAACATTTTTCTATTTTCTATACTTTTATGTTTTCTATAATTCTATCATTTTTAGCACGGTTCAAAAAATTGGCGTCTCTGCCTACGACCGATGTCTGTGTCCAGTCTTGTCAATTTTGTGTTGCTAACCTTGATTTTTGAGTGTTTTTGATTCATCGAGAATGCATGCCAAAGACATAAATTCCTAAAAACTACTAATCAGTCATTTTTTGTAGCCCGCCTGTCAAAGAAATTATTCCAAAATACTCACTTTATCTTGTAGGTTGCCTCAATCAAATCAAATAAATGATCATGTTTGATTAGTATTTTTCTAGGAACTTATCTTAATTAGAAGGTTTCTTGTGTGAAATGAATTAAGTATTAGGGGATTATTCTCTCTTCCCTTTTGGGAAGATAAAAAACCTAGACATACTTGATTTATTTTGGACAAGTAATCTTGTGGGGAATTAATCGCGTGCTTAAGTGTTTGGGAGAAAATGACATTGGGTAGGAGACTATGCTCTTTTCCCCTTGTGGGGAAATCAGAAATCTAGACATATCTCATCACCAATCCATGCTTTTAAAGTTAATCCTTTAGATGGGCCTTCCGATTCAAGGAAAAATCTCCCAGGAATGACCCACGTGAGAACAAGGTGTAAGCCACACCATTCCAGCTCATGATAAAAAAATTTACTCTTTGGGGCCAAAGCTTCAGGAGTCGAATATCGTTTGAGCTTATACTCAGCTGACACCTAAAAAAAAATAGGTCCACAAGGTCTCAATAACATTCATGTGACTTCTTGTGCTAAGGTGCTTTGTGGGGCTATACGCCTCAATCAAGCTTGCACTGACACAAAGGACATAACTTAACAAAGATCCATACTAAGAACTATTAAAGTAGAATCCTACCTGATTCACCTCTGAAAGTTTGATAATTTTTGTGCAATTAGCATAGTAACCTCCCCAAGATCACTCACACATTCGTGCCACCTTGAGTGTTTGGAGTCGGATAATATGACATCATGACTGGAGCCATTGCATGCTTGGTGATGGTCATTTTCTGATTAGCTCTTGTGTGTGTACCTATGTTTGCGAGAAAATATTTTCAAGCTAACGAAAACTCCTTAGGTAGGCATGTGCTTGATTGTTTTCAAAACATTGGTGACTTTAAACATACAAAACTTTCATATTCATCAAAATTGTCACACTTGCTTGTATCCCTTAAGGTTTCTTTGTCCCTTGTTGGATTTATTTCACACACATGAATGTTCCCATTTGAATCAAGGTATAATTAGCATAGTAAATGCCTTTGATGTATGATTGAAATTTTTTCTTGCCATTGAACACATACAACCAAGTCCTCATCAACAAAAATTTTTTTCTCAAGAACTTGTTCGAAGAATTTTGATTGTAGAATTTCAAACCCACACATGCAACCATACAAACATTGATTCGTGTGACATGTCAAATTCTAGAAAACACAAGAAATTCAAGAATCATTTACCTTTGATACACAGAGAACAAAAGACCACCACTCATGAAGCCAAGAAATACCAACACATCATTGATTCCATCAAGCAAGAGATCCACACATGTGAGGAATATGACAAAGTGATCTACAATAAAAAGCTCACAATTTTCATGACCCAATATCATTTGAAACGATCCTATGTCAACTTAAAGAAATATGACTAGCTGGCACATTGCAACATCCCTATTTACTCCTCTTCTTCTTTTTTCATTTATCTTGCATCTTAGGACCATCATTTTAGTCTCTGTCCATAGGAAGGTATCACCCAATCAACATAGAAAAATCCAACTAATCCTAGCATCATCCAAAAAAAAACACATACCCTTCACTTGGTGTTATATCCTTTTGAGTTGCATAGTACCCATATCTTATAAAAAACCCATCATTAGGCTCCCTTAACTAAGCATTGTTTAGGGTAGCCCATCTTATCTTTGTGGCCTCATCAAATTGATCAAAGATTGGTTTACATTGACAAAGAATCTTGTCCTCTGAAGAACACAAGTCTGTCTTAGGTTAACAAAATCATATCCATTTAATATTGCATTAGGGAAGGCAACTCATAATCCTTTTGCTACACCAAGTAATCCTTAGGTCCTTAAGGCACCCCCATCATCTTAGCATCATCATCCAAAAATATCAAAATCCCAAAATCAGTACACCATCATCCTTAGTCACCTAGGAATCTCGCACCTCGCTTAGCATCTTGCATCTCTTTAGGACATCCATTTCATGCCACCTGAAACTTGATCCAAGAAGAGGAAGGACGTGGACACCAATCTTGCCACTAGCTTGTTCAATCAGAAAATAGACCCTAACAACACCATGGTGAATTTTGATCCTCAAAACCAAGCATCAAAAGAACATGTATGGGCTTACCTAGAGGAATTGGGGAGAGTTAGGGTGGACAGGTGTACATGATGAGGGGTGTTGGGTTTTCTTGGAGAAGAATAAAAAAAGAAGTAGGGATAGGAGGGCTACATATATCTAGGTCGGGTCTCCCAAAAAAGAATAGAATAGTAGGGCCTCAACCCTTTACTATATTGGCACAGTTCAAGCTGAACTAAAGGTGGTTGAGTCCTGTTGATCTCCTACCCTTACGAAGACTCTCACCCTAAGTTTCATAGAATCATTCATGAGTCAGCTTGTACATGCACACATGGTAAATTCCATTATAGGACACAAAACTACACCATTTTTTCCAACTTTCAGTACGAAGGAATCCAAGTGCCTCCTGGACTTCTACCACCATGTATCCCATGACCTATAGCCATTCTAGGTGAATTTTTCCATCCTGTGGTAGAATAAATTATTGACCCACTTAAAATTACATCCCAGGTTACATCTCTCATACCTCATTTTCTCCAAACCATAGCCACTCAACCCATAGTGCACACCATGGCACAACCAATGCCATTCTCCATCATGGGGTCATCAGCCTCCAATATTTTTCCATCTTTTCCATCACAACCTATCCAACCATCATAACCCATCCAACCATCATAACCCATCTAACCCATTGCTTCCCAAGTTTCACAACCTATGGCTGGAACTCAACCAATCAACACACAATAAACCATTTCACAAACCATCAATGTCCAATGAGTCATCTCCCAACCACAAGTCACAAAAACTACAAGAACCTCTATACCAACATCCCTTCCACCCATCATACCTACATCACACTAGCAACAACTACAATTCACTACTGGCATGCCACCCATGGGGGCCTTTAACCAACCATTATTTTCACAAGGGCCCATGTTTCATGCTTAGCTAGCTATACCCTCGCAGAGTGCCCTAGCACCTCTTGTGCAGTCAGATCCAATTCCAACACTTTCACAAAAAGCCACCCAAGTTGGCCAAGCCACGTCACAAGCCATCTCATCATCCACTTGGATCTATTCTCAAGCTTCCCTACAAGCACTTGGGATACCAACACATTCAAATATCACAAAACCTACCACTTTACAAGTGCAACAACCATTTGTCAACCCCTTCATCACCCCACAACCCATTGTGCAACCCATTCAACAACAACAAACCACCTACACAAATTATTTGTTCATGCATCCATCTGTAGCATAAAAAACCATCCCACCTCCTCAACAACCAAGCATCCCCTGTTGTATCAACTACCTCACTCTTTCTAGTAGGGGCATTCACCCATAGGTCACATATCCCATGAACAAAAGTGTTGCCATGCAACCATCTTATGTGGGTCCAACCCAGGATCACCCGACATATCTGATACCTCAGTAAGTGCAACATTTCTACCAACAACCATCACAACCACAACAAAATTTACCTTTAATCCCCCAATAATACCTATCTCAACCATAGTTACCACCTTTACAACCCACTTACACCATCAACCAATCCCCTTATCACACACCTCAATATCCCCTACATAATCCTTCATACTCACTAGTTGTGTTTGACCCATATTAGGCACCAAGTTCCAATACACTAGGGGCACCTAATCCACCACCTATAAATCAAGAATAGGAAGAAATGAAGAAGGCTCTTAAGGAACTCTGAGAAGGGACTAAAACCAAGACCTTCAAATTTGAGGAGGTGTGTCACTATCCCTTTGACCGATCCATCATATCCACACCCTTCCCCAAACATTTTGAGATTCCCAAATTTTACAAATATAGGGGGGAGGGAGATCTCATCATCCACGTTAAATAATTTTACATGGCATGCCAAGAGGTAGTATACAATGATAAATTTATCATGCACCTCTTCCCAAAAATTTTGAGAGGGAAAACTCTTGAGTGGTTCTACGAAATCCCCTATGACACAATCACAACATTTGCAGAATTGTCTAAAACATTTGTAGCCAAGTATGCACATGCCATTGAAAATTAAATATCTCTCCTAGATCTGTGCAACTCCAAGAAAAAAGGAGGTGAAATCCTGGAAAATTACCTTTAGAAGTGGCAAGGCCTCACCACAAGATTGTCATACCAACCGCTTGAGAAAAATTTGATAAAGATATTCATCGACAATATCCATCCCAAATTGGCACACCATATCAGCATGAACTATCTGCAAACATACCAAGAAATTAGAGGAAAAGGAATAAACCTCAAAAAAAATCTCATAGATGATGGAACCATCAAGCTATACAAATAAACTCACCACAACAAACCCAACAATGATCGATACCATGTGTTATGACCGATGGTGTCACATATACTAAACAATTCCAAGTCATTGTAGTCAGTCTAAAAGATCCTATACCCACATATCATAAACCCGTATATTAGTAGAGCACATGCCAATAAGTCACACCAACATATCCTCCTCCTGGGAAAAATTAGACAAACTACCAAACTCTTGTGAACCAAACAAATGCCATATCAGTCCCACATGGAAAAAAAAAACCTTGAGCCTAGAACGTGCAAAAAAATATATTCACCCCTTTGGGTGAAGTCATACATGTCATCTTCCATAGAATGGCTAAGGCCAATTTGATTATATACCCACAAACACAATTGTTTGACAAATCAGCACCAAAACCTATGTAGTACAAAGACAATGAATACTATGATGACCACCATGTTAAAGGACACTCCACCATAAAGTGCATGAAGATGAATAATTACATTCAAGACATCATCAACCATGAAGAGACCACAGAAGATTCTCCCACCCAATCATCACCAAATACTAGCCTACAAATCTATCAAAATTTGTTTCCTTAACACAATTCTGGTAAATGACTTGGCAATCCTGCCCAACCCTCAAACCAAGGGAAAGGAAAAAAAGGAGATCATGCTGATAAAAAGGACTATACCAATGCATATTTTAACTATGACCAACTCATCATTTTCATATCCCAAGTAGAACCCTCGGTCATTGTAATTCATGTCAAAGACATAGATATCCAGTGTGCAGTCACCACTCATCAAGGAAGAATATATTTTGTAGGTTCTAATATTGCTCCATCCACTGGAACACAATAAAATCTATTGGAACACCTAGGGAATACCCCTACCCAGATTTCCATCCTAGATCTCCTCCACACTTTTCCCATCCACCAGGAAATCCTTAATAAATCCCTACAAGAATCACGTGTCCTCGGTGACATTGACCCTTCCCAGTTCCAAAACCTTGTAGGACACCTTTCCATATCTTGTGGAATCTCCTTCAAACCAATAGACATGCCATCTGTGAAACCTGACCACAACCTTCCTCTTCGCATCATCGTCATGGTTAAATATTTTTTCATCAAAAAATGTCAAGATAGATAATGGTTTGGCCCTTAATTTATGCACTGTGAATTTCATCAAACAATTGAGGTGTATAGAAGCAGACATAATGAATAATGTCATTACTATCACAGCTTATGACAATTTGGAACGCACATCTGAAGGTACCATCTCACTACCCATCCAGTTGGTCCCAATAGTGCAAAACACAATCTTCCACATTGTTGATCTTGACCTCCCCTTCAACATCCTCCTTGCACGCTCATGGATTCACTCTATGAAGGACATTACCTCCACCTTCCATCAGTGCATCAAATTCCTAAACAATGGCACTGAAGTCACCATCCACACAAATCACTAGCCCTTCGCATATTCTCATGCATTGGAAGCCTCCTTCCTGCATTCAAATCATTGTCCCAGAATCAACACCGGTACTTCCATTGCAGTTCTTCTAGATCCTACATTGATCTTGAAACTATCCTCTCATCCACTCTCTCTTTTGTCATGATAAACAATAGAGGTTGTGGTAAATATAAAAATATTATATCCATTCATAGTTGGGGCCCTGCCTATGGACCCAAACACAAGGATTCCCATCCCATCAAGAATCACCCCAAGAAAGTGAGCCAAAACCAAGAATACTGGGATCCTTAACATTCATGTCTCAGAGAATCCTAAACAACAAGGAAATGGAACCTGACATCAACAAGTGGTTATATCAAGATCCTCTGGCCCCTAATGAAAATTTTCTTGGATATTTCAAAAACAAATACCCACACTCCCACAATCTAGAAACAAAGAAGAGGAATTACCAAGGAGGTGACTTAGGCCGCAAAGAGGATGGAATAAAGGCTCCCATTGAGCCTCCCCATTTTCCAAGAAGTCAAGGACTAGGTTTTGGCCTCGACATGAATGGGGGAACCAATGAAAATAGATACACCTATTGGAATACCCTTGGTAAAATTGTTGAAGCTGAAGACATTCTGAAAGAGAAAATTGTGAGAGCCTACAATGATGTCCTTGATGATGAAACCTTCCTATGCAACTATGTCCTCTACCAACTTGCCATCAACTTCATTGACCTTCCCCTTGTCCACCCCAAACTCATAGAGTGGGACCAAGCAAGCATCATACACATCGATGAATTCCAAAGTGAGGATGTGCTCCTAAGATTCATGGGGGTAATATAAAAACAACCTAACTGGGGGAATGATTCAACACATGTCTACAAACTAGATCCCAAAGAATACTTTGGGAAGAGGAAGTCTTCAGCCGCAAAAGTAAAAACAAAAATAAAAAAGAAAAAAATGGATCTCTTGGCTAACACCCCTTTGGGGTTCTATCTTATCATAAAAAGGTAAAAAACAAAGGGTGTATCCACTGGTGAAAACCTTTTTGAGGCACCAAAGGATGAATATAGTCCTCTTCCTCTAATCCATGATTACAGGCCTGAGCAGTCATCCATTCTCATAGAAGAAACAAAGCCTATCAACCTAGGTAAAGAGGAGAATCCTAGAATTAATTACATTGCAATATTATTATTCAAAGGTGAAGAAATAGCCCTCACTACTCTCCTTCAAGAGTCTATAGAAAATTTTTCATGGTCCTATTCTCACATGCCTCGATTAGACCCTATTTTATTGGCTCACCATCTAGAATTGGATTCGAATATCAAACCAGTAAAACAAAAGCTCTAAAAGATGCATCCCAAGGTAGAATTATTAGTAAAGGAAAAATTAGACAAGCTCCTTCAAGCTAAGATCATCCACGCTATCAAGTATTCTGAGTGGTTCTACAACATGGTGCATGTATCCAAGCCAGAAAAATCAATCAGGATATGCACAAATTTTTGGATCTTAATAAGGCATGCCCAAAAGATGACTTTCCCCTGTCAAATATCGACATGATAATGGACCACACCGTTGGACATGAGATGTTGTCTCTCATGGACAGTTTCTTTGGATACAATTATATCCATATAGAAGAAGAATATCATCATAAGAAAATATTTACAACCCCCTGAGGTACCTTCTGCTACAATATGATTCCATTTGGCTTAAATAATGCAAGGGAAACTTATCAGAGATCCATGACCATTATATTTCATGACATGATCCATGAAATTCTTGAAGACTATGTGGATGACATCCTGACCAAATCAATAAAAAGAGAAGATTGCCAAATTGTATTGGAGTGTGTATTTGATTGACTTGGTCATTATGGCTTAATGCTCAACCCTAAGAAGTGCATTTTTGGGGTCACATCAAGAAATCTCTTAGGATTCATTGTATCAAGAAGAGGAATAGAAATAGATCCAAAGAAATTCCTCCACCCAAAACACTTCAAAAATTACTGTTCAGGTTTAGAATTGTCACCCTAACTCAGGAATTAGGGCTACATGACAATTCCATCCTCACAATGGAAACCTCTCCTAGCTGTGGGTAGGCTATGAGTGAAAAGGAATCTCCAAATTCTAGGCCGGCTCCTATAAAATATGGTATATCACTTCCTGATTAAAAACTGAATTGGCAAAAGGGAAAAAAGGTCTTAACTAAACTTGCATAATGGAAAGGTGATACACCAAGGATAATTAGACTCTTTTTATGAAGTTTCAAACTAACTTATACTTATCATATTCTGGTGGATCTTTAGTTATCACTCACTGATCAATACATAGGTTAATTGAAAATGAATAACTAGGGTCTTCACCACAAGCAATACCCCTCTCATTAACAACATGCACTTTCCACAAAAGGCTTATATCTCTGCAATATAGAATAAGAATTGCTATAATTCACTAATATATACTTGCAAAAGCATTACTCTTATATGCAGAAAATTGAAAACGGGAACCTTTAACAATGATCACAACAAGAAATATGAGTATGTAAATCAATTATATTCTCCTCCAAAAGTCTGTGTGCAAACCACATTCATGAATCCCAGAATCATGTCAAGGAATAATAAAATTCACTTTCATAACAATGGCACCACACAAATATGACTACAATGGAATACAAAAGAGGCATGAATTTCAGTAGTAGGAACTCGAAAATTCACTAATATTAAAAACTCCTCCAAATTGACTCCCCCTTAACAATGAAGAACTAACTCCCTAAATAACCAACACGGCTGATTTAATAAATCTTTCCCTCCAAAACCTAAGGTTTTAAAAACCATCTTAAATCACTTAAGTTCATATTAAATTGAATAGATGTAATTTGAACTCCACTCTTCAATGAACATAATCTCCTTTTGATCAAACCCATGGAATTTGAATGTGAGAAAACCCGATTTTCCACTGCAAAGTTGTTGTTACTTTTAACTATCGGCATTTGACTTGACCCTAGTTATGAACACCTATTTGCCGATCCTTAGGAGGTAACTGTAGTTTAGTTGAGGTGCTGTCGACATGACTATTTTCAGTGATCTACATTTATCAAGGCATTCAAAGTACTGAGGTGGCAATTTTTAAAAGAACATCGATGCTCGGTCACTGATAATGCATTTACTTCTGACAGCGGAACTCAACAGATAGTAAAATGAATTTCATTTCATCTGTCGACCTCATTTAGGGTTTTCATGTTTTCTCTGTGTAGCCGCCATGTAGAAAGAATGCATTATGTTATGAAATCCACCATGCTTGCAAAGAAAATTTGAAGTTTTGTTGAATGAATGCACGAAAACTTCAGTCAATGCAACTATAGTTCCACTCCATATTGAAGGTCACGACTTTCAATCATGCTTGAACTCGGCTCCCATCTGTAAGTTTGAATTTATTTTTTTCTTCGATACTGGGATTTTGCTGATGTTGTCCCATGAAATATGGCTCTGAACAATGACTTGTAACTTGTTTTAACTCATTTCCACCACGGTTTTTGAGTCTGCAGTCTATCTGAAGGTTCGGGATTCTTTGTCTGTCTGTTGTACCATTGCATTTGTAAATGACACCATGGCCACCTTGGAATGGTTTGGAGCTGTGGCGGAGGTGTCAAACCCATGAACTTTGACCATGAACTGGGGGTAGCCTCTCCCACAACTTCAGACTCATCCCCAGCTGTCTGTGTAACTCAGAGACACCACCATTGCATCGATTATGAACTGGGGATATCCTCTACCATAGCTTCAGACTTATCCCTAGTTCGCTGTGTAACATGGAGTTACCACCACTACATTTGTTAACTGGTCTCTCTTCTCGGCAACAACTGTCAAGTGGGTTTTCATCAGCATTAAACATGTAGGCTTATGACTGAGAGATGTAGTGGGTTTACAGAATTTTGAGCTCTATGACATCTTTCAGTCATAAGCTTCACATCTTTCATGCTAGTTGTTGCAGTTACACTTTGAGTTCATGAGGGAGAACACCATGCATCTGTAGATAATTTGTTTTCTCTGTCATTTTGTTCATTTAATGCACTCCTCTGCATGTTCGAAAAGCTACTATTTTGTAACCCTCTATTTTATCTCTGTCTGAACAATAAAGCACCAAAATGTGTTGTCTTCTTTCTGCAAAATATGTTAAAACATCTGTCTGAAAACACATAAATGTCATAAATACACTTGCGGGTTTTTGAATAGAACGGTGTTTTTTCCATTTCTTGTAACACCACACAAATTATAGATGTACTGATGCTTTTCTGAGATACCCGATATGTTGACAGAAAGTGTCATTCTTGTTTGTTCATTTCATGAACCTCTCTGCATGTGTCATTTTCTATGTCCACTATTTGATGTCGAGGTCATCACTATTTGATGTCGACTGTAGCTGCATTTGATATTTACTCTATCCTAATATTTTAAAATAAAACATCACTACTGCTATACACCATAAAAAATGGAGAGAAATAAACATATCTCTGTAAGATGTTATCTTGTTGTCTTAGAAACACAAACAGGTTACATTATCTGGAGCATTTTTATGGCATCATATATATAATAATTTAAATCATGTTGTTTACAACCTGGAACATTAAAACCAAAAAAAAAAAAACCCCACAGGGTTCGAGCACGGGCTCGTGACTCCCATGGTTTTTTTTTTAAATTGAAACCCTAATCAGTAAACAATGATCTAACATGAATTCATATCTTTTGTTCAAAACCCCAATCTAAGAACCTGAGATGTATACTCTGCATAAAGAAACTGTCTGTCATTTCTGTGTTCATATATCATTCATTGCTATTGTCGGTCACCCATTTGTAGCAAGTTATAACAAAATCTTATGTTGAATGATATTTTATCA
>MU224641.1:228858-295804 GCA_018584345.1 Thuja plicata
TCTCATAACATTAACGTTCTTACAATGTCTCATTAGTAAATCATGTAACATCTTTCAAAATATTGAAAGTCAAATCATGATCGCGTCAAAAGATAGCAATTTTATGAAACCCTACTTTTTTTTTTTTCATTAATCATAATCGTCTAATGCCGTAAATGTCTTAACTACTGGTATGCACAACTACTTTAGAGAATACATTTAGTACTATTTATTCAAACCATAATCTCAATTAATTAGTAAGTCATTCTTAATCAGGTGCATACGAGGAGGGGTCTTACATCTTCATGATCAAACTTTTTGATACTCCTTGGGATGTATCTCAATATAGAAATGATCTTTAAATCCCACTCGGTTAAGAGACTTTCTGAATAAATGGTTAAACTAAAAAATTATGATTTGTTCACATATACAACTTATACTTGCAGATTTTCAGATCTATTGTAATCTCATAAAACTATTCTGATCAATATACCTTAGTTTATACTTTTGATCCACTTTGATTATGCTCGGTGATGCTGTGCTTTGTTGCTCAGTGTCTGCAGAAAAATTTAGCTCTTTCCTCATCTTGTTGATCAAGACTGTATGAAGTTGCTCTTCATCAGTTTCTCTTCAACATCCTCTTTTCATTCATTCACCCACCACTCTGATTTGTAATGAATTGAGTTGTCTCTTTAGAGACATGATAACACTGTTGTTAGGTTCTTGATCTTCTTGATCTTGGCGTGACCTACAATTCTCTCCAATTAGATTTAAAGAAAAACTCCTATTTTATCTCGCTGAGATCTTCTTGCCAACTAGACAAAATAACTTTAAATCCATTACTTATCTTTGGCTTTATCTTGTTGATGAAAACAAAGATAACTACCAGTTAACTCTATATTTAGCTCTTCTAGCTAGATATTTTTTCATTTCTGAACTCAAGTTAATTTTGGTGTTTAACTCTTTGATAGCTTCAGTCAACACTTCAGTTCTCCTCGGGCTTCTCCATTAGTTTACACTATGTTTCTGGCCGTCAGTTATTCTTGTGATTTTTCTCATTGGTAATTCTTGTTAGTGTTCTTGCTAGGGAATCACTATGACTTGAATTTTGGTGAGCTCTATCTGTTGGTTTCCACTGACCATCGGTGTTTGAAGTCATAATGTGAATGCTTGTCTTTAATGTATTACTGAAAGCATATTCTTTTTCTCTTTGATTCTATGAAGTCTTTGACACTTTTATTATAACCGATTAGATTATATCAAGTTAACATCAATGACAATACAATACATTAATTGATTTAATGTCTTGCATTGTCCTTCTACATTTTGGTGATCAACTTAACATCTTCAAACATTCAATCAGTTACATGTCATTAATCTCTCCCTTTGGCATTGATGGCAACATACTACATTATCATACTATACTATCACTAATACAATATGAAATAAACAATTTCATCAAGCTTTCCTAATATAACTATTAAAAATCTCTCGCTCTCAGTAAGCTCAAAAATAGCTTAGATTTGTTTCATGCATAGTGGTTTTCTTCAATCTTCAATCACTTCTTTGGATAGATGTATCATCTGATATCTCTGTTTTGATATGTGCTCTACCTTGAATTTTCCTCTTCTTGATAGTTTCTTTTTCTTTTGACAACAATCTTTCTCTTTGTTTGAACTCTCTCCCTTTGTTACTTCTCTCCCTTAGATGAATATTTCATATGTAATCAATTTCTCTCCCTTAGAATATTGATTAACTTTTCCTTTTGATTCTTAGGAAATTCTCTTCATGGATAATGATATAATCTCTCCCTTTATCATATCTCTCCTTTATGTGATATGGAATCATCTCTCCCTTTGTACGAAAATGCAAATTTCTCCCTGATGATAATGAGAACATCTCTCCCTTTGACAAAAATGCCAAAAAAAATACTTCTCCTTGTTTTATCATCTATATCATGTTCTATTCCTTTGCATAATATATTCCTTGAATTTCCCTATCCATCAGCAATACAAAGTTCTGATTTTTGGTTCAGATTTGTACCTTGCTATGTACAGATGTATCTATTGCTATTCATCTTGGTATTTGCATCAACGTGACTAATTTTCATATTTTGTATAGGCTGATGCAACCTCCTAGTCAAATTACTGACCAATAGACAAGGGTTGGACCCCTAGTCTCTATCTCAGGTACTCAAATGTATCCTTCAGTAATAGATTTGTGAACATATCAACTAACTTTTCCTTTGATTGTACATATTCTAGTCTCACTTCCTTTTCTTGAACTTGTTCTCTTAGATAGTGATACTTGATAGAAATATGCTTAGTCTTAGCATGCATGACTGGATTCTTAGAAATGTTAATTGCACTGGTATTATCACAATAGATAATTACTAGTTCAAGGATCTTCATATGCATACCTTCCAGCAATATTGGAGCAATTTGTAGAAGTAGCCACATACTCTGCTTATGCAGTTGATTAAGAGATGCATCCTTGCTTCTTGCTGATCCATGTGACAATTTTGTCACCCATGAAAAATGTTCCTTTGGTTGTTCTCTTTTGGTCATTAATGTTTCCATCCCAATCAACATCTATACAAACTTGTAGCTCAAATTTTCCTTCTCTTTTGTACCATAAGCCATAGTCCTTAGTGTTCTTTAGATATCTTAGAATTATCTTGACAACAGTCATATGTGATTCTTTTGGATTAGCAGAGAATCTTGCAACAATTCCAACTGCGTGTGCTATATCTGGTCCCGTGTGAACAACATACATCAGTTTGCCAATCATTGATCTATATAAGGTTTGATTTACCTCATTGGATTTTTCTTCTTTTGTTAGCTTACATCTGGTAACCATAGGTGTTCCAACTGGTTTGGAATCTTCCATCTTGAATATCTTCAGCACTTCCTTGATGTATTTAGACTGAGTGATGTATATGCCTACATCTTGTTGAAGAATTTGTAGACCAAGAAAGAATTTGATCTCTCCAAACATAGACATTTCAAATTCCTTTCTCATTTCATTAGCAAAGGATTTTCATAACAATTCATTTCCCCCAAAAATGATATCATCAACAAAAATTTTAGCAATCAGAATATTACCATCGGTATCTTCTTTTATGTACAGATTGCTATTTTAACTTGTTCTAACAAATTTTATGCTAATGAGATTTGAGTGAATTCTTGCATACTAGGCTCTTGGTGCTTATTTCAATCCATACAAGGCTTTATGTAGTCTACATACCATATTTCTCTTGTCTGAATCAATAAACCCTTCTGGTTGTTCAATGTATACCTCTTCTTCTAGTATTCCATTTAGGAATGCAAATTTGATATCCATTTGGTATACCTTGAATCCTTTGAATGCAACATAAGAAAGTAAGATTATAAATCCTTCTAGTCTTGCAATGAGTGCAAAGGTTTATCCATAGTCAATACCTTCTTCTTGTCTATATCCCTTGCATACTAATCTTTCTTTGTTTCTAGTGACTTCTCCATTCTCATTTAGCTTGTTTTTGAATATCCATTTGGTACCGATGACATTCTTTTCATCTGGTCTCAATACTAGTGTCCATGTATTGTTCTTCTCAATATGTTCTATTTCTTCATTCATAGCACTGACCTATTCTTCATTCACAAATGCATTGTTAATAGATTTAGGCTCAAAATCACAAAGTAAACATCTGGTGTTAAGTGACTTACTTCTTGTCCTTGTTCCAGCCTTTTTGTCTCCTATGATTTGATTCTGTGGTTGATGTCTTCTGATATACTTGGCAAGTTTTGGTTCAGCTCTGTATTCATCATTCTGATCATCTTCTTCACCTTCATCCTCATCTCCATTCTTCAAAACATCATCTTGAGGATTATCCTGATCATCGGTAATTATATCTTGATGCTCAGGTGGAATTTTCTGATGCTCGAAAGCGACACACTATTGCTTGGGTAGCGTGTCAGGTTTTTAATAAACAAACCTATTATAGTCCTTTGGTTCTTTTTTTCTTTCCTTATCATTCTTTTCTGCAAATTCATCTATTTTCACATTTACACTTTCAATGATTTTGTTAGATGACTTGTTAAGACATTTATAAGCCTTTCTTTTGGTTGAATACCCTAGGAAGATACCTTCTTCAGTTTTGCAGTCAAGTTTTCTATTTCTATCATCCTTCAATATATAACATTGACTACCAAAGATTCTGAAGTAACTTATATTGGGTATATGACCATACCAAAGCTCATATGGTGTTTTCTTTATATCCTTCTTCAATTGTACTTTGTTTAGTGTGTAGACAGTAGTACTGACAGCTTCCCTCCAGAAAGTTTGAGTGATGCTTTTCTCAATCATCAATGTTCTTGCATAATCAACAATTGATTTGTTTCTCCTTTCAGAAATTCCATTTTGTTATGGTGTTCATGGTGCAGAGACATGTCCTTTAATTCCATGCTCATTGCAATAGTCAGTGAATTCATCTGAAGTAAATTGTCCTCCTCTATCTGACCTTAAGCATTTCAATTTATTTTCACTTTGTTTTTCTACCATTACTTTATACTATTTAAATATCTTAAAAGCTTCTAATTTATCTTTTAAAAACATGACTGTCATCATTCTAGAAAAATCATCAACAAAGAGATTAAAATACCTATCTCAATAGTAGCTCTTTGTTCTCATGGGTCCACATATATTTGTATGGACCAATTCTAAAATTGCAGTAGATGTATGGGTTTTGTTCTTGAAACTAGACTTTTTCATCTTACCTTTTTGACATTTCTTGCACATGATATGCTCGGGCTTAGTCATGCTCGGTAAGCCTCTAACATTCCTTTTTTTTCTTATCTTTATCATGTTCTCAAAGTTCACATGACACAATATTTTGTGCCATAACCATATGTCTTCATTTCTAGCCATTAAGAAAGTGGCGTTAGTGTCATCAAGATAGAAAAGGTTACCTTTTGTTTGCTCACTTGTACCAATCAATCTTCCTGATTCATTGTAGATCTTTGCCTTCTTATTTTCAAATGCTACTCTATGACCTAAATTGGTCAACTATGAAATACTTAACAAATTATAATTTAGTCCTTTTAACCAATAGGAATTTTCACATTTTATCAGGTTATTCAACATTATGGTTCCTTTACCTTCAACTGGACAAGGTGTATCATTTCCCATTCTTACTGAACCACCATTATAGTATTCAAAAGTCTCAAAAAAAAAATTTCACTGGTCAAATGGCGAGTGCAGCCACTATCTATGATCTAGACATCATTTTTACTAACTTTAGATATGAGTGAAGTTTCTACATACCTTTCTTCATCTTCATCTGATTCATCCTTCATGGCTACAAATAGCATCTTGATATCTTCTTCTGATTTGGTGTCAATGTCATCAACTCTGTTCTTAGCTAGGTAACAAGATTTATTCCCTTTGTCCTTGTAGTCTTGGGTATCTCTCTTGTTAGATTGTCGGTTTCTTTGGTAATCTCTATTTTCACCTTTAGCAAACTTCTTCTCATATGATCTGTCATTTCCTATGTCATCTTTTCTTCAGTTTGGGCATCTTGCAGGAAAGTGTCCAACCTTTTTACAATTGAAACATACAAGTGGTAATTTACCTTTGTATCTACCTTTACCTCTCTGTAATATTCTAGCCATAAGTGCTTCAATTTCATCAGGTCCTTGATCCTCATTATCATTGTCTCTATCATTTCTAACAGCATGTCTATGACTTGAGTTACTTATCTTTAGAGAAGATTTGAATGCTAATTCTATAGATGGTAAGACACTATTATCAATGTTGTTCATCTCAAATGAAATTATTCTACCAATCAGACTATCTAGAGTAACTATATTTTTTGCAACTACTCTCATTTCTTAAATAGAAGAAACTCTAATAGCATAAACAGGCAATAAGGTTCTTAAAATTTTTCTTACCACTGTCTCCTCTTCAAGTACACCTCCAACTCCTTGGATAGCATTTACTACCTCTTTGATTCTGCAGCTATACTGAGTAATGTTTTCTCCTTCTTTCATCCTTAGGTCATCAAACCTCCCTCTTAGGCTTTCTGCCTTTTCTCTTAGTACATTGGCATTTGCTCCATGTACAAGGTTCAAATTATCCAACATTTTCTTTGCAGAGGTGCAGGTTTTGACATCTTTAAACTCAACATCAGAGAGTGATGATGCAAGTTCTATCATCATGCAGTTATGCTCATGCTTTACTCTTAATTTCTCAAGAGTGTGAGGTCCTATAGGCAACACATATTCAGTATCTAAGTATTGAATGATATCATTTCCAATACCTGATAGGTGGAGTCTTATTCTTCTTTACCATGATGCAAAGTTGTCTTTATTCAACTTGGGCACATCTCGTCTGTTCATCTTGTGATCTTTGGCTTGAGCTGTTAAACTCCCTTTTGAAGTACACAAGCTCTGATACCAATTGTTAGTAATAACTGAGAGGGGGGGTGAATTAGCGGCCTCAAAAATATTTTAATAATCAACCCAAAAAATTAGTACCACAATATTAAGCCTCTAGTTTTCTTCAGTCCTATAAGATGAATGCCTCCTAACACTTTTATCAAATTACTACTACTCGAAATGCTTTGTAAAACCTTCTACTATATGTTTACCGAATAGCAGTCTATTATATAGAGTATACCGATCAATCCAATTAAGTTAAGTGTAATGCAAAACACTAAAGTAATGACTCATAAACACATTGACACGTCAATTTTTAACATGGAAACCTTGTTAAGGGAAAAACCACTTGGGACCGGTAACCCACAATTTTCACTCTTTCTGAAGTGAGCTTGGTGAAGAGCCAACCCTGTTAAAGGTTACAAACACACTATTAGGTGTGACCTTGTTAGAGGATTTAAAAGTTTAGTCTGTCACTTGATATTGAGCATCTCTATGCTACCATCCTTTATCAAAAACTCACTTGGCCTGTCAATAGGTATCTGGCATCTCATGCTATCTCATGATCAAAATTTTTGATACTCCTTGAGATGTATCTAAATATAGAAAGGATCTTTAAATCCCACTTGGTTAAGAGAATTTCTGAATCAATAGTTAAACTAAAAGAGTATGATCTATTCACATATACAACTTATACTTGTAGATTTTCAAATCTATTGTAATCTCATAAAACTATTCTGATCAATATATCTTGGTTTATACCTTTTCACCACTTTGATTATACTCGATGATGTTGTGCTTGGTTGCTCTATGTCCACAGAAAAATTTAGCTCTTTCCTCAACTTGTTGATCAGGAATGTATGAAGTTTCTCTTCAACATCCTCTTTTCATTCATTCACCCACCACTCTGATTCATAATGAATTGAGTTGTCCCTTTATAGACATGATATCACCATTGTTAGGTTCTTGATCTTATTGATCTTGGTGTGATCCACAATTCTCGTCAATTAGATTTAAAGAAAAAATCTTGTTTTATCTCACTGAGTTCGTCTTGCCAAAATGACAAAACCGCTTTAAATCCATTACTTATCTCTGGCTTTATCTTGTTGATGAAAACAAAGATAACTACCAGTTAACTCTATATTTAGCTCTGCCAGCTAGATATTTTGTCATTTCTAAACTCAAGTTAATTTTTGTGTTTAACTCTTTGATAGCTTTGGTCAACACTTTAGTTCTCCTTGGGATTCTCCATCGGTTTACACTATGTTTGTGGCCATCAGTTATGCATGTGATTCTGTTCATTGGTAATGCTCGTCGGTATTCTTGCTCGGGCATCACTATGACTTGACTTTCAGTGATCTTTGTCTGTCGGTGTCCACTGACTGTCGGTGTTTGAAGTCATAATGTGAATTCTTGTCTTTTATGCATTATTGAAAGCATATTATTTTTCTCTTTGATTCTCTGAAGTCTTTGATACTTTAACTATAACCAATTATATTATATCAAGTTTACATCAATGAAAATATATTCCATTAACTGATTTAATGTCTTTCATTATCCTTCTACAATTCGGTGATCAACTTAACATCTTGAAACATTCAATCAGTTACATGTTATCACACTACATTAATTACATCTCATTTGTCATGTATCTTTGCATCCATTAGCTTGTCTAGTAAATTGCATTAATTCATTCATTTTCATATACATTTAATTCATTTCATGTTATCTTTGCATTAATTCATTCAATTTCATCTACATTTAATTCATTTCATGTTACCTTTGCATTAATTCATTCATTACTTACATTTATTTAGTTCATTAATCCATTAGATTCATTAGTTACATTCATTTAGCTCATTTTAATCCATTAGATTCATTAGTTACATTCATTTAGCTCATTTTAATCCGTTAGATTCATTATTTACATTCATTTAGTTCATTCTAATCCATTAGATTCATTATTTGCAATCATTTAGTTCATTTTAATCCATTTCATTAAGCTTATTAGATTCATTAGTTACATTCATTAATTCATTTAGGTCCATTATTACATTAGTACATTAGTCCATTAGTTTACACTAATCATTTCCAATTGCATGCACTGTCTAGTAAGTTCATTAAATCCTGTCTTTTAGATTGTATTTATCAATTGCATTTATTTCATGATCCATTTACCCTCACATCATATGCATATAAAAAGATGAAGAACTCACATCCTGCACCACATATATACATTATGCATCATAAATCATATAAGCATCACATCCTACACTAGTAAAATCACATAGCATATAGATCATACAGTAAATGTATCACATCCTGCATCAGAAAATGTCAATATGCATATCATATCAAATCATATCCAATCACATCCTGCAACACAAGAGTCAGTATCCACATAAGTATATAAAACACATCATAAATGCATCACAAATAAACCACCATCATAACACCATCACACAACATAAAGTCCATCATCATAAAATCATATAGAGTCCATATCCAAAATACATGAGTCCATCATAAATAATATTCAACAAAATGCACCAAAGTTCTACCATACATGTACATCTCACCTAAAAATTACAAAATTATGTGTCACATTGATCTGCTAACTCATGGTGTAGGCTGTGAAGGCTCTTCACCCCCCGGTCTCAGTGGGAAATGTGGAATGAGGTATGTCGTTAGTCCTCGGGAACTACCTCATTATATAGGGCCTTGTAGTGGGTCACCTCTCTACCTTGGTTTTATCCCTATGTGAGGCAAATTCCTCTATCAGTACCTACCCCATCCCTCATGCAGTAGCAACCTATTGAGATATATCTCACTCAGCTCTATAAGCCTCAACATGTCTTTGTTCCTTTTCCCTCTTTTTCACCAATACAATCACCTGCTTAGTGACCTGGTCAATCTAATCTATCAAAGTCCCCATCTACTCAGTCAAAGTGTCTATCTCTTCTTGCAATACTGTCACATCCTATGGTACTGCCTCCTCTATGGAGAAATCCCCTCTATCCACCCTAGCCTATAGTATATCCAATACACCCTATGCACTATATTCCTATGCTATCTCCCCTACTAACAATCTATGTATTCAAGCTAGCTCTGTTTGTATGCTACCCTTAGATGTTTGCACTATGGATAGCAACCCCTATACCCATCTCATCTATGTCTGCTGGTTGTCTCACTTTGTGAAAATGATATCATGAACCTCCTATGTGATGTACCCTTTCATTGGCCCCTCTAGCCCCCATCCCTATAATGGCACCTGAGGTGTCTGTACCTATCCCTCTCCATGTCCTTGTGCCTATCCTAGTGCCTATAGGTCCTAAACCTATACACCAAGTTTGACATGTACCCGACACTCAGATGAATGAGGTTCTCTCCTGCATCTCCCCCTGGCTGATGATGACTCTAGGGCTTCCCCAACTATAGTCCCATCATCTATGTATGTGTCTCATGTTGGCTTCTCATGTGCAGCCACCTATGTTAGATCTATCAATCATAGTGGCGTGTGTGCAGCCCATCAGGTCACATAATCTGTGGTAGTTTCTCCATCATCCATGTCCAATTTGGCCACCCACTCTATCCATGCCAGTTTCTTCTTGGTGGTCCTCACCGCGAGGTCATCTATCTATCTTCCCCACACACCCATCTCCCTAGTCACATGAGGATGCAAGTCATCGTCTACCACCACTCCCTACTCTAACCTAAAATATCTCATCACTTGAGAGGGCTTGTACCTCTCTATCTGGTGGATCATCCTCCCTAGAAGATAATAGTCTATCTAGAAAAAAGAGAGGTATAATTAGTCCTCCCTCCTATCCTCAATCCCTATCTTCCAGTCCATCGTCCCCCATGCCTCGCAGGCTCTATACAGTGTCCAGCTGAAAAACTAGATTTCATCTAGCAGTCTCCTTTGGTATTATGTTTGTCCAACTGATGAGTATTCTAATGACATCCTATACCTACAAGCATATGGATCCCTTGACTAGCGATCCTCCTGTAGTCGCAATAGTCCAAGCACTGCAATGTGCTCCTAGGACCACACTAACAATAGAGTCGCCCTAGTCCCCAAGTTGCATACCTCGCAATATGCAGACATGTGTTGATCATGGTATAACTACCTGAGCATGACATAGCCCCAAAAGTAGGTAGTCCCTAGCTCTAGAATATCTTCTAGAGCCCTAGCCCAACCCATCCCAAACCCATGGCCTCATAATTCAGCCAACATCCTTCCTCAATCAACCCAGCTAAAAACAATGCTACCCTCCTCAACCTTTGATCCACAGCTGGCTGCCATGGCATCCAGGTCCTATCTCGTGGGATCCTCCTCATTGGCCTCTAGAAGGCCAGCTGCATATAGTACTCACTATCCTCTATCCTATACTAGGGCACTGGTCCCTATATCAGTATCCTTAGCATTTTCCACACGTCCTCTAAGGTGATTGTCGCCTCTCCAATAGGAAAAATTGAAGGTAGTAGTGTCGATGTGCCACCGCTCTGCCAGTGCGCTCATCATCCCATTGTGTGCCCATAGCCAAGGCCATCATGGAATTTAGTCTAATCCTACAACTGAGATAAGTCCCCACTCAGCCTCCATCAGCTCCATGCTTGGTGGCCAGTGCTCCCTCTAACCTAGCGGTAGAAACTACTCCTGCAAGATCATTCCCACAACCATGTTAGCCTTCTTTTTCTGAGATAACCCTCCCAAAAATGAGGCATCATACCCCTAGGTATTTTACCGACCCATTCTTGGCACCTGTTTGACCCCCTACTTCCCCCTCCCTCAACATTTACCCCTTTTGGCACAGATGTTGGTCTGTTCGGAGACACTGATTCCTACATTGGTGTCTTCAGTTTCCTATCCTTGACCCATGTCTATGAAGATGTGGATCTAGGTCTGCATCGCAGATGCCAGTCCGGTACCTCCATCTTCATAGATGTGGATCTGGAGATCAGTGTCTGCATAGACATTGGTACTGAAATGTCTCTAGTTTGGGCCCCATTTCTACGCTCATTAATGCATTCTACCCACCCCAACACATTAAATAACTTTGACAACATTTAATGCAAGGTTATGGTATCACTTCTCACTACTGCCAACCACTCTACGGGTCATCCATGGATCCTTACACACTCTCCAAGCTACACCTTCAACCTCTCCTCATCCATTTTTCTCTCTAGAGCTCTTTTTCTCTTCTATCACTATTCACAAATGACCTAATGTTTCCCCCCTCACCCTACTTATAACCCTCGTTCCTTTGAAAATTTTCCTTGTCTCCCCGCCACTATCCCATTTTTTATAGATTTTTTTTATCATTCTTGTATATTCCTTCACTCATCATCCCTTTGTACAACCAAAATGCGTAAAAAATCCAGAAAAATTCAAAAATTTGAAAAAAATCCTAAAATTCAAAAATTGCACAAAAAATGCAATAAACTAAGACATCAGCCTCCCACCTCATGCACTCACTTCACATCATTCACTATTCCACTCTTCAATACAATTCTAAATATCCCACCTCCCCCCCTCCCCATCACCTTGCACTTCACCCATCCTTCTACACATTGCCCAAACACAATGACCGCAATAACATATTTTACCAAATCAGTTTTGAGACCAAGTCTCATCGTTCATCATTCTATTCATAGATTTTTCCAGCAAATATCTAGTTTCACAAATACTCCAACCCTGGCCCATTAGGGTGTATCCTCCCTTCATCATCTTATCAACTCCTTCATCATACAATCATTTTTATGACAAGAACTTTGGACTAAATGACTACTTGGTCATCCGACCTTTTTGTTGATTTTATATTTTTGTGTCAAGCAAAACCTACTCATTACTACCCTGATCTTCTATATCTTGGTGTGTTGTGACTATTTAATATTGATACATGTGTCTTTTACAGTATGATCTATTTTTTGGTATATTTAGCACATTTTTGTCGATCACATCATTTGGATAGTGCCTGACATCCTAGGGGTGGGGTTTAGTACATCTCTATCAAGTCCTTCAACAAGACTTGGAGGTACTCGGTATCCCTTTGACCATCATCACATTGGTGCCCTCCTCTCTGCATGATCTCCATCTATGCTCCTAAATTTTCCCTCATCTCTCTAACGCATCCATTCCATGCAAAGGAACCATGTCATTTTTGTTTTCTAACATCTGATGCATACCTCCTCTTGCAATATCAAACTAGGGCGTGCTCTCCAATATTAATACAAATGGATCCCCAAGTCCCGTTAACTGTATTTACAATCATCATTGCATTTACATTCATGCTTTCATCTTGCAATATGGAATGCTTCTATTTATTCACTTCTCTTGATTTATCCCTTCTCCCTCCCCCCTCCTTCCTGTTGCCTCCTTTTTTGGAGAAAATCCCACAACACTTTCCTTGTTGCATTCTTTTCTCGAGGGGGCGCAACCTTAGATAGTCGTCGCTTTGGCACGACTCCTAGAAACCTGACTTCTTCTGGGGCAACTTATTTTCTTCTCTTTGACACAATGCCACTTGTGGCACCACATCAAAGAGGGGCAAAATGTAGATGTCCAAAAATATTAATTTAATTATTAATTACCTTATATTCATCTAACTATTTAATTTGATCAATTATATAGTTTGATCCTTAGTATTTACATACAATCTAAATACTATCCTAATCTATTTTATTTAAATACATCTCCTCACAATTCCCCTTTTAATAAATTTATATTTATCAAAATCCTCTATATTCCTAATTCCTCTAAACCAAGATTAAATTCAAATCTAACTTGAATATTTAATCTAAGCCTAGCTTAAAGACCTATTAACCCTACCTAAACCTACTCTACTCCTACCCTACCCTACCCTACCTATTCCTCTTAATAAACCTACTCTCCTACTTAAACACACACTAATCACACCTAAGATGTGATTCCTAACCTTTTTAGCACTAATCGAGTGCTCACACATGTGTGAGAAACTCCACCCAAGAGAGCCACCCAACTCTCTTAATGGCTCGTAAAACATTTCCCCCCACTCCTTTCTCCAAGTTTTCTCACACATATGTGAGAAACCTTGAGCCTCACAAAGCATTTAATGCTAAAATTGACTCATGTTCTTAGCACATATGTCTCCTATGTGGCTCTTATGTGGATGCCACATAGGTGCCACCTCATCCAATCCTCTTTCATCCCTCCAAAACTCTATAAATAGAAGCCTTCTCCTCTTGCATTTCATCTCTCAATTGTGCATTGTTATTATGCTAGAATTTTCTTAGGATTTCATATTTTCTTTCATGCCTTTTATCATAGGTCTTGCTTAAAATCATCTAAAAATCACATGTTAGGATAATATTGGTAATGAATCATAGTTTTCTTATTACATTTACATATCATCCTTATATAATAATAATAATAGTCTTTGGGAATGATTTGAGACTAGTTCTTCATACTAGCTCTTGAATATCTTCTTCTCTACCAATCTTGCATTAACATTCGAATTGCATTGGGGATCATTCCATTTTGTGTTTGAGAGAGCACCTCCACAATATTTTCTTTTAGGAAAATCAAACAAGTAGTAATAGGGTGCAATAACTTGCTTTAGCTTAATCTAATGTTATGAAGATTTCTTTGTTGTTTTCATGCTTATACATGATTTGAATCCGTTATATGTGCTAACCCACTAATATTATATGATTGAGATTATTTTCAAAAGATTTTGACCTCCAAGATTTCCTCATACACACCTTTTATAGGTTATCTTTTAATACTATCTAGCAAAAGATAAAAAAAATAGATGTTCTAACTACCAAAGTTTTACTACTTCTCCATGTCCTTCAAGGATCAATTGGATTAGTTTATAAAGCCTTAACAAGCATCGGGTTGGCCTGAGAAAGATTACATTCTCTAAGAACATGAAATTTTTTTACATTATATGTCAGGACCCAAATCATAATGATTTATTATAAATTGATAAAACATGATGAGAGAAACCACAAGTAGGTCAACCAAGCATGTAGAATCCTTGAGATATTCACCATGAAGCTTTACTGAATGGGAAAATCCTTCACAAGATTGGAAAACACAAACTAGCCAAGAAATATGAAGAGAAAATGTGTCCCACCAGAAATCAAAGATATCTCAAATATGAAGAAGACAATCTATGTGCAAACCTAGGTGAAGGTAAAACATGATGCAAGGAACACTCCATGAGGTGCACACAAAACAATTGATCCAAACTGAAGGAACACTGAAAGAAACTTAGTAACAAACAAACTGGAAAACTTAAAACAAAATATTTTTTTCGTTGATGTAGGATTGCCAAGATCCCAAGATTCTCCTGTATCAAACACCCAAGATTATTTGGAAAGTCAGTCTCCTACTTTCTTGGGGCTAAAGTAAAACCAAGACGGTCAACCTCATCCTAAAAAGTCCATGAAGAATCTTTAACTAGTCTATCTTTCCATTTCAGAAGATATTCTATGTACTGCTTGCCTCTTGTACTTCTACAAATTCTTCTATCCAAAATCTCTTCTATCTCATCCATTTGTTTCTAAGGTATTGTTTCTCAACATCTAATTCATCCCTCTAACAAAAATATGATTTTTATACTCATACAATTATACAACATTAAATATAGGCGAATTGTCCATGTCATCTGGTAACTCAACTTCATATGCATTCCCTGAATCGAACCTCTTCAAGATCTTACAGGGTCCAAACTTCCTCATGTCCAGCTTGTTATATGTTCCAACTGGAAATATACTCTTCTTCAAATAAACCATCACCTCATCTCCTACTGCAAATTCCTTATGTCTATGTTTCATATTGAAGGACAGGAAAATTTATAAATAATTGCATGCAAGGAAACCACAACCTATAAAATCATACAAAACAAATCCTATCCTTACATAAGAGAAATTGAGACAAAGTGCATAAAAAAAATCAGATTAATTCAAACACTCCCTCAATTTGACTCCCATGTCCTTTCTTTGTTCTCAAAATATTGATATGTTTCTCCCATTTCGACAAGATGCACCTATAACATGAAAGTAATTTGGCATGATAACAAGAAGATTCAAAAGATGTGGTTGGAAAAATGATGAGAACTGATCTCAATTTATAAATTTTCATGAGGAATTGAAAATTTAGAAATTAAGTATGTAAAATAGAAATTTGAGATGCAACTAGAAAAATTTCATAAACTATGACAATTGACAAATTTGAAAAAGGAAATTTGTCATTAATTATGACAAGTTTAATCCAAATTAGAAATTAGTGAGTGAAAAAAGGGAAATTTGTGATAACTATGACAAAAGAAAAAAAGAAAAGTTGTCATAAACTATGACAATTATGACAAAAGATAAAAATGAAAATTGTCATAAACTATGACAATTATGACAAAAGGAAAAGGGAAGGTGGAGGTTAGAATTTAGGAAGTGGATGCTAGAAAAGAGGGATGAGTGGATAATTAATTTTTAAATTAATTCCACTCATATTAGTAAATTAGGAATTAGGAAATATGAAAAAATAGAAATTAGAAATTAGGAAATTAATAATAATTCACAAATTTGAAATTAGACAGTTAATTAATATAATTAATTAATTGTGGGGAAAAGGGGGAAAATTGGGATAAATAAAGTTTATTTATTTATCATACATTAGGACTTAGGAATAGGGAATAAATTAATGATTATTTACCCCTATAGAAGATGAAATTGATTGACATGATTAAAATGATCAATGATGAAAAATGAAATTATTAGACCTGAACTAAAGGTCAAATCAATTAGAATACGACGACAATTAGGGACAAAAAGTAGTAATGAATTAAATAGTTTTCATTATTTAATTAATAGAAGAATGACACAATATTGGTGATCAAACACACAATATAGAAGACATGTTAAAAAAGGGGGCTAGAGGCGCAAACCATTTTTTAGTGTCTACTCATATTTTCTCTCTCCTTATACTTTTGGTTCCTATCTTTCAAATGTTGTTTTACTTCATTGTGTAATCCATTCATGTGTTCAATAAATTCTTCTTCTTCTGCACTTCTTTTGACTTCATGACTAATATCCCTCAACTCTGATACTCCTTTAGGATTCATCCCTATAACTGTCTCAAATGGTGTTTTCCCTGTACTGTTATTCACTGAATTACTATGTGCAAAATTTTCTTGTTCTAGAACTAAATCCTAATTCCCTATCTTCTCTCCAACCAAACATCTCAGTAAATTACCAAAACTTTTTTTCCCTACCTCTATTTTTCCATCTGTTTGTGGATGAAATGTAGAACTAAACTTCAATAATATTCATCTTCCTCCAAAGTTTCCTCCAAAAGTAGCCAATAAAATTACTATCTGGGTTGGAAACTATACACTTAGGAAACCCATGCAATCTGACAATTAATCTAAAAAAAAAATCTTCTACATGAACTGCATTTGTAGTCTTCTTACAACGTATGAAATGAGCCATCTTCGAAAATCCATCACCACCACAAATATATAATCATTTCCTCTTGGGGTCTTTAGTAATCCAAGTACAAAATCCATGCTAATGTCTTCCCATGGTCTATTTGTTACTGTCAAAGGCGTATACAATCCAGTATTCTAACTACTTCCCTTAGCAACTTCACAAATTTTACAATTCTAAACAATTTTACTAACATCCTTATGCATTTGAGGCCAAATATAACTCCCACTCACCAAATCCCTTGTCTTTTCAATACCAAAGTGTTCAAATAATCCTCCATAATGATTTTCCTTAATCAAATTATTGGTGCAGGAGCACCTAAGGTTAGGAACATTTCTAAGCGAGAAGTCAAGCTACTATCCGTCGGTGTTGCTCGTCGGCAATGCCTAATAGTTCTTGTTTGTTGGTGATGCTTGTTGGTAATGTTTGTTAGCGATGCTTGTTGGTAGTGCTCATCAGTGATGCTTGTTGGTGATGACCGTTGGTGACTATGTTTTTTTTTGGGTTTATGATCTAACGCTCAGGGTTGGAAACCAATGATGTTTCTGTTGTTCTGAAAAGTCAACACTGGCACTCGGTAATGTCGGTTAATGACCCAAGAAATGTGGGAGGTGACGTTTGTGACTAGCTGGGTCACTTGAAACGACTCTCTAAGTGTCATTTTTTCTTGAAAGGATCAGGGACACCTATTCTTGTTCTGGAAGGGTCATTTATTGCTCAGTTTGGCTGCCTTTGCAGGGTGGTTGAAGTTGTCCACAAGTATCAGATATTTTGTGTGATATTTTGATTGATGTATATATAGATGAAAAGCTTTTGTAATAGAATATAGAGGGATAAAGATAGAATTAGAGAAGGAGATAGACACAAATCATATCATCCTATAATAGTTTAGTTCTTGTGAATAAGAAAGAACATATTTAATGGATTCCATGTGTAGTGTGTGTCGTTGTGTTCCTCAGGTGAAAACCGCCGGTTTAGCTTGGGGAATGAACCTATCCTAATGGGTTCTATGACATGAAATAGTAGCTTTATGGTGTAAGCCTGGTCTAGGGCACTTGAGGTGAAGATCTTAGTGACTTCCTCAAGCTAGGGTGAAACAATACCCTATAAGGTATGTGCAAGAGACCTTAGAGAACAGTCAAGCTGACTGTCGGTAACAACTGGACCTGGACCTTACATCATATTGGTATCAGAGAAAGGAAGTAGATCCTTGTAGTTAGAAAAGATAGTCAAGATGATTTTGACAACAGAAGAGAGGGTAATCTATGAGGCATACAAAGCCTTTAAATATTCAGAAAGAAAGCAAAGAGAAGAAGTAGCAGCAAGAAAGAAAGAGGAAGCAAGAAACCAAATACTAGAAGAGATGGGAAACATAAGCAAAAGAATAGAAGAAAATGAAGCCCGGATACAAGAAACCAATAAGATGATGGAAGAACTCCTAGAACAAGAAAAGAGAGATGAGTTCTTGTACATGCAACAACAAGATGACCAAGCACCTACTGAGGAGAAGGTTCCAGATGTTGCAGGGGTTCTTAGTGTTGAATCAGTTATGATATGTGGGGATGCTTTGGAGCAAAGGTATCTTGAAGAGGTATGTGAAGATGAGGATAAAATAGAGGTCCTTTTTGAAGACAAAGTGTAGATTTATCCATTGGTAGGACAAGAGGAGCAATTAGATTTGACAGCACAGACTAAGAAAAAGGTAGTGGAGGAATCTTTTGGTGCAAGGGGTTATACAGTTGGTGACAAGAAGTTTGTAGAGGATGTTTCTGAAATTACCAGGGCTATGAGTCATGAGAAAAAAATGGAGACTCAAGTTGGGATAGTCATATGTCTTATAGAGGATGTACACAAAAAAGGAATCTCCCATGAAAAAGTGGTGGATCCATTGAAGGTTCTTGCAAAGGAAGGAGTGTTGACTATTGATGGCCTACTGATTCATCAAGGTCACTAAGCAGTACCCCCAAATTGGAAGACTAGGAAGAGGTCATCAAATCCCTGGGACTTGGATTATTTTCCACCTTGGGATTATGGTGCAGGAGCACCTAAGGTTAGGAACATTTCTAAGCGAGAAGTCAAGCTACTGTCTATCAGTGTTTCTCATTGGCAATGCTTGATGGTTCCAGTTCATAGGTGATGCTTGTTGGTAGTGTTCATCGGCGATGCTTGTTGGTAGTGTTTTTCAATGATTCTTGTTGGTGATGACCATCAGTGACTATGTTTGTTGTCGGGTTTGTGATCTAATGCTCGGGGTTAGAAACCAACGATGTTTATGTTGTTCTGAAAAGTCAACACTGGCACTTGGTAATGTCAGTTAACGACCTAGGAAATGCGGGAGGTGACGTTTGTGACCAGCTGCATCACTTGAAATGACTCTCTACATGTTGTTTTTTCTTGAAAGGATCAAGGACACCTATTCCTGCTCTAGAAGGGTCATTTATTGCTCAGTTTGGCCACCTTTACAGGGTGGTTGAAGTTGTCCATGAGTATCAGATATTTTGTGTGATATTTTGATGGATGTATATATAGCTGAAAAGATTTTGTAATAGAATATAGAGGGATATAGATAGAATTAGAGAAGGAGATAGACACAAATCATATCATCCTGTAATAGTTTAGTTCTTGTGAATAAGAAAGAACATATTTAATGGATTCCATGTGCAGTGTGTGTTATTGTGTTCCTTGGGTGAAAACCGTCGGTTTAGCTTGGGGAATGAACCTATCCTAATGGGTTCTATGACATGAAATAGTAGCTTTACGGTATAATCCTGGTCTAGGGAACTTGAGGTGAATATCTTAGTGACTTCCTCAAGCTTGGGTGAAACAATACCCTATAAGGTATGTGCAAGAGACCTTAGAGCACAGTCAAGCTGACTGTCGGTAACAATTGGACCTAGGTCTTACATCAATTATCTCTCATTGAAATCCTTGGTATACATAACTAAATTCCTATGAATAACATACCTTCCTGAATGAAATAATTCAACTATTTTCTTTGGTCTTCTATAGCAGGTTCTCTGCAAGCATTCCAAGGTTCTGCAAAATTAGGGTCTTCCTCATACATTGTCTTCAACTCATAAAATTCTCATACTTCAATTCTCATCTTTGTCAACAAATTTCTTCTTCTACTCAAAGGATCAAAAACCTTATTTGACTTCCCACTCCTATGCTTCAACATAAATGTACAAATCTGCAAGAATTTAACCCATCTAATATGTCTTTGATTCAACTTAGTTTGGGTGTTAAAACATTCCAATGCTTGATGATCGTTATACAACAAAAATTCCTTAGGAAAAAATTAATGTCTCCACTTCTTCAAAGCTTGAACCATGCCATAAAATTCCTGATCATAAATTGAATAAATTTTCTTGGCATAATTTAGCTCTTCACTAAAAAAATCAATCGATCTACCTTCTTGAGTTAACATTGCTCCAATTGCATTCCCACTTGCATCACAGTCCAATTGAAATACCTTATTGAAATTAGGTAAAGCTAACATAGGTTGTTTAATTACCTTTTTCTTCAACATTTAAAAACTCCTTTGTGCTCCATGTATCCACTTGAATGATTTCCATTTTCCTCTCATTGTCTCAGTCATAGGACTACAAACCGAACTAAAATTCCTAATAAAATTTTGGTAAAAACTAGCCAATACATGAAATGATCTTACCTCCCCAACACTATCAGGTGTAGGCCACTCAATAATTACTTTAATATTCTTATGATCCATCTTTAATCCTTCGACTGAGATAAAAAACCCCAAGTACACTATCTTTTTCTTTATGAAAGAACACTTTTTGATGTTTATCAACAAATTCTCCTCCCTCAATCTTTGCAACTTTCATCTCAGATGCAACAAATGATCCTCTTGGAGCTTACTAAAAATAAGAATTTCATCAAGGTAAACAGGCACAAACTTACCCAATAATTTCTTCAATACTTTATTTATCAACCTCTTGAAAGCACTTGGTGCATTAGTCAATCCAAAAGGCATCACTAACGATTCATACAATCCATAATTTGTCTTGAATGCTATCTTCCATTCATCACCCTCTCTAATTCTGATATGATGAAACCTACTCTTCAAATAATTATTTGTAAAATACCTTTCTCCACTCAAGAAATCCATTATATCATCCATCCTAGGCAAATGAAACCTATACTTCATCATAATATTATTAATAGCTCTGAAATCAGTACACATCATCCATTTTCCATTCTTTTGTGGTGCTAACATTGCTGACACTGCACAAGGAGTCAAACTTTCTCTGATAAAACCCTTCCTTAATCATTATTGCACTTGTCTGTTCAATTCTTTATTTTCTATAGGTGTGATCCGTTGTACTTATTTATTAGGTAAACTAGATCCAGGAATTAGATCAATGTAATGATTAATACTTCTTACAGGTGGTAATCCATTAGGCACATTATTCGACATTATATCTTCATACTCAGTTGATAATTCCCTTATCTCCTTTGGATGATCCTCTACCGAACCTAAAATGGGATTTTTAGGAATCAATGCATAATACATACTATGACTTTTTAGACCATCCAATAATTTCCTTCCTTCAACCAAAAAAGTCCTAACATTGGTGCAATTATCATTCTTAGGAGTCTCTATAAAAGGAAAAAATACTTGTTTTATCTCATTTTCACAAATAGTATACATATTCTTTCTTCCATCATGTCAATTTTTTCTATCATACTACCATGGTCTACCCAAAAAGATATGATAAACATCCATAGGCATAATATCACAAAGAAATTCATCATGATAAGATCCTATCTTCAATTTTACTAGGCATTTTTCACTTACCAGTACCTTATGATCATCCTTGATCCATGAAATCTGATAAGGTTTTGGGTGTTTCAACCTCTGCAACTTCAACTTTTTCACCAAATCTTCAAAAGATAAATTATCAGAACTACCATTGTTAATGATTAATTTGCAACACTTTCCTTCAATTTTGCACATTTTCTTGAACAAACTCCTCCTCATCAATGATTCTTGACATGTTTCTTCATGACATAGGGAACTCCTAACCATTACGGCTTCTCCATCTTCAAGTTGGTTCAAAGGTTCACTAGATTCTTCCTCTACAAAAGAATTTTTGCCACTGTTCTCAGTCCTCTTGTTTGAATTTCCTTGAGTACATTCAAAAGTTCGGTGTCCTTCTCCACCACATTTGAAATAAGTTCCTCTAGAAATTCTTTGGTCATATCTCTTGTAGCTACTAGATCTACCTCCTCTCTAAAATTTTTTGCCATCCCTTTGGTATGATTTCTCTTCCTTGAATTCTTTCTTTCCTTTACTCTAATATGAAGAAGATTTAACTCCTCCAAAAGATCTACCCCTCTGGGATCTTCCACCTCTTCCTCTTTGTCTTTGTTCATGCTTTTTATTCAATTTCTCCTAAGCTTTTAGGGCATACTGATAAGCTTCCTCTACACTTTTCAATTTAACCAAATTGTTCTCATCTTTAATTAATGTCTTCAAACCATTTAGGTACCTTGCAACCCTCTCAAAATCATCACCAGTATGTCCAATTTTGATATCCAATCTATAGAATTCTTTATTTTACTCTTTCACTCTAAGATCTCTTTACTTTAAATTTTACAACTTCCTGAACAAACTTACTTGGTAATTAGTAGGTAAGAATTTAGCCTTCAATTTTCTTACCATTGTATCCCATGATCTAATTTGTCCTTGCCTCTTCTTTTTCTATTAGTCTACAAATGTTCCCACCATAATGATGCATGCCCTCTTAACTTTCTGCAAGCATACTTCACCTTCTTATCTTCATCGATACCTTAATAATCAAAGTACTTCTCCATCTTTGTGATCCAATCAAGTAGTTCATTTGAATCCAAGTTACCAAGCTAATCAAGAGGATTGAAGTGGTGTCTCGCATTAACTCTAGTCAGGGATTTTATGAATCTATCATCCCCTTGTTCAAGTTTAGGTTCAGGTTGTGATTCACATTCTTCAACTATTTATTCATTTGTTTCTTCCTCTACATCACTTACTATTGATGAAAATTATTCAATTGTGTATTGTCATAGATGTTTACACAAATGTCTAATCCTATCCGAGCATAGTCAGTTCATGCCAAGCACTCTTAGGCATTGAAGAAGGACCAAAGTATTTTTCAGTTCTAACCGAGTTCACTCGGGCATTGCAATGTTGGTCAGGTGATGAAGGATTTTATTATTAACTGAGTAAAACAATTAGTGTCATCCGACTAACAATAGTTTATATTTTATGGAGAATTCGTTATATGTAGCCGATAGACATGAGTTTTATTATTTATTTGGAAGGATATTAAGGATGACTTGACAAGGCTTATTATATAAATATAAGGTAAAGTTTGGATTGAGGAGATTGAGTGGATGTATTTTTATGATATGAAGAGTGAAGGAAAAATCAGATGGGATTCTGATTGAGGACAGAAAATAGAGGAATGCAACAGAATATCCGATCAATGAGGATCAATTATTTAATCCATAACTAAGATCTGAATAAGAAAAGACAGTTTCTTATCAAAACAAGTCAATCCATTGTTACTTTCTAACAATTGTAGCAGTGACCAAAATATCTTAACAAAGTAGACTTAACAGTCTTTTGTAAAACCTCTCACAAGGTGACATTTCTATATTGAAGTGTTTAAAGACCTCTCAGTTACTCAACTCATTTCCAACAACTGGTATCAGAGCACCAAGTTCTTTCATGGAAGGTTTCAAGGCCTAAGCTAAAGATCAAAGATGTCTTGTAGAAGGGAGATCCTGAAGCTTAACAAAGACAATTTTGCAGCATGGCAAGATCTGATGAGACTACATCTATCTACCATTGGAAATACTAGTTTTCAATTCTTGGACCATAGGTATGTGGAACCACCAAGACCTTTGACTATGGATTAGATGATAGACATGAAGCATCACAACATAATGATGATTGATATAGCCTTTGCACTCAACTATTCTAAATTTGATGGAGTCAAGGACTGCCCTACTACCTTTGATATGTGGAAAAAACTGTGTGATATTCATGGAGGAGATGTCAATGTAAAGAGAACCAAAGAAGAAAGTCTCTGAGGTCAATTTGATCTAATGAAAATGAAAGGAGAGGACATTACAAAATCCAATGAAATAATCAAGAAAAGTGTTAGTGCAATCAGAGATGCAGGTGGAGTAATTGAAGACAAAACTGTGGTTAGCAAGGTATTGATAAATTTACTTCCTATCTACGCAATTAGAGTTTCAGTTATTCAAGAAATGAGATGCAGTAATGGTATAACTCTAGATGGATTGATTGGGAGATTATCAGATTTTGAGTTGGATAACTTTGACAATTACTCTCCTAATATTGGAAATCTTGAGTCTACATTCAAAGCTAAATTAAACCTTGGAAAGATGAAAGAAAAAAAGATTGACAATGACAGTGATGATGAAGACCTAGAAATCATTGAAGCATTATTTGCAAGAAGAGATATAAAAGGAAAAGGACCCTACAAGGGAAAAATACCATTAATTTTCTTTTCATGTGATGAGGTTAGTCACATTGCTACTAAGTGTCCAAACACGGAAGACAAAGGTGAGAAAAAGTTTAACAAGTATAAAGGCAAGAAATATTACAAAAGCTAAAAAGAGAAAGGTAAGAAATCTTGTTACATTGCTAAAGATTCTGATAGTGATGAAGATGAAGATGAAATGGTTTATATTGTTGTTAAGGATGAGTTAGATAATGAAGATAATGAAAAGACATCACTATATTATCATATTAGCAAGAATGACACTTGGATAATTAATAGTGGTTGTTCTCACCACATGACTGGTGACAAAACCAAATTTGAACATCTTGAGCACTGTGATGGTGGGAGTGTCAGTTTTGGGAATGATGAACCCTGCTATGTGAAAGGTAAAGGTTGTACTATTTTAACAGAAGGAATTAAATGTGATCATGCTTACTAGGTTGAAGGACTAAGGTGCAATATACTAAGTGTGGCATAGTTGAATAACATTGGTTTCAAGGTAGAATTCATGAATGGTAAGGCCAAGCTCCTATATGGTAAGGGAAACCTAGCTAGAACTAGCAGACAAACTAAAGGTAATCTATTTTATCTTGATCTCAATGAAAGTTCATGTTTTATTGCACATGTAGAAGAAAGCTGGTTATGGCATAAAAGGTTATGTCATACAAACTTTGATAACCTGGTTAACATAAGCAAGAAAAAAAGAGTAAGAGGAATTCTTATTCTGAAGAAACCTGAACTAGAAATATGCAAACAATGTCAAATTGGGAAGATGTACAAAACTAGCTTCAAGAGAAATAACTACAATAAAAAAGAAGTTTTGGAATTGGTACATACTAATTTATGTAGACCAATTGGAACAACAAGTTACACAGGTGAGAAGTATTTCATTCTATTTGTTGATGATCATTCCAGAATGATGATTGTTATGTTTCTCAAAGAAAAATCTAAAGCTTTTTAGAAGTTCAAATGGTACCTAGCCAGAGTTGACGAAGAAACAAGAAAGAAACTAAAATGCTTAAGATCTGACATAGGAGGAGAATTCATTTCTAATGAATTCAATGAATTATGCAATGAAAGAGTTATCAAAAGACAGGTATCTTCCCCTGGTACTCCATAGTAGAATGGTATAGCAGAAAGAAGAAATAGATCCATTATGGATTGTGCAAGAACCTTGATGATTGAAAAGAATGTTTCTACCAAATACTAGAAGGAAGCCATCAACACTGTAATTCGCACCTTGAACTATGTTCAACTAAAGAAAGGTACATAGAAGACACCTTTTGAATTATGGTATGGCTATAAACCTAATGTTCGTTATTTCAAAGTATTTGGAAGTAGATGTTACATCTTGAAGGAAACAAGAAATGGAAAATTTGATGTAAAAGGTGATGAAGGTATATTCCTAGGCTACTCTTGGAAAAGAAAAGCATATAAATGTTTGAATCTTTCTACTCATAAAGTCATAGAAAGTATGCATGTGAGGATTGATGAGTTTGTAGAAAGAGGTAAAGAACATAGCAGTAAAGAGCCTGAGGATTATAGAAACTTTGTATATTATGAACCTGATACTATACCTAAGACACAAGAAATGGTGATTGGAAAACATCCCTCTCAACCATTGAATTCATCTACACAAACTCAAACAGTTCAACTTGTGTAAATTGAGCTGCTGGTAGAGGGAACCGAGTCGCAGAAAGAGGCACCTGAGTCTCAGACCGAGGCACCCGAGTCTCAGATAGTGGAACCCAAGTATCAGAAAGAAGAACAGAACATAACTTTTAATCATGATGAACCCAGTGGAACAAGCCCATAATCAAGAAGGAAGGATCCTGTACTTGCAAAATATGTCAGAAGGCATCATGCACCAGAATAAATAATTGGAGATCAGACAGAAGGTGTAATGACAAGGAACAAAATTAAAGGTACATGTTTGCTTAGTGAAATTGAACCTAGAAATATTAGAGATGCATTGAATGATGAAAGTTGGATCAAAGCAATGAATGAAGAAATTGAGCAGATAGAAAAGAACAAAACTTCGACTCTTGTACCTAGAAAAAAATATAAGAATGTGATTGGTACTAATTGGGTTTTCAAAAACAAGATGAATGAAAAAGGAGAAGTTTCCAGAAACAAGGAAAGATTAGTATGTAAAGGATATGATCAAGAAGAGGGTATTGACTATGGAGAAAATTCTTCTCTTGTTGCAATAATTGAAGGAGTCAAAACTCTCCTAGAATATGATGCACACAAAGGATACAAGGTATATCAAATGGATGTAAAATCTGCATTCCTAAATGGAATTATTGAAGAGGATGTCTACATTGAGCAACATGAAGGTTTTGTAGATCCTAACAAAAGGAATATTGTTTGCAAATTACACAAGGCATTGTATGGACTAAAGCAAGCTCCTAGAGCCTGGTATGAAAGAATGCATAGTTACTCGATCAACATTGGATTTCAGAGAACTAATGACAATAATAGCTTGTATATCAAAGAAGGACCTCAGAACAAGATACTATTAGCAGAAATATTTGTTGATGACATATTGTTTACTGGATATGATGACTTATGCAAAGCATTCTCAGAAGCTATGAGTAAGGAATTTGAAATGTCTATGTTTGGTGAAATCAAATTTTTTGTTGGATTACAATTTTATCAGATGAAGGATGGTATCTATATTACCTAGTCTAAATACATCAAAGAGATACTGAAGAAATTTGGCATGGAAGACTCTAGACTAGGTAGAACACCTATGCCTACTGGACATAAGTTGTCTAAGGATGATGATTCAAAGGAAGTAAATTAGACTACCTACAAATCCATGATTGGTAAACTTCAATATGTTGTTCACACCAGACCTGATATTGCATTAGCAGTTGGTATTGTTGCAAGGGTTTCAGCTAATCCTAGAGAGAATCATTTGATGGCTATCAAAAGGATTCTGAGATATCTTAAGGATACTGAAGATTATGGAATATGGTATAAGAAAGGAGGAAACTTTGATTTGAAGACTTTTACTGATGCTGATTGGGCTGGAAGTGTTGATGAAAGAAAGAGCACAAGTGGAGGAGCATTATTTCTTGGAAAAAGGTTAGTCTCTTGGACAAGCAAGAAAAAAAACTGTATTTCTCAATCTACAACAGAAGTAGAATATGTTGTTGTAGTAGTAAATTGTTCAAACATCATATGGTTCAAACAATTGTTGTCAGGTATGAAGGTGGAAATCACAGAACCAATCATTATCTACTATGACAAAAATAGTGGTATTAATATCTCAAAGAACCTTGTGATTCATACTAAGACTAAACATATTGCATTAAAGTATCATTTCTTGAGAGAATTGGTTCAAGACAAGGAAGTCAGATTGGAATATGTGAATACTAAAGAAAAAATTGTAGACATATTCACAAAACCATACCTAAGGATGCATTTTTGTATCTTAGAGGAAAGATAGGGGTAATTCCCCTAACTGAGGCTCACTAAAACACAATTTAGTGATCCATCAACTGAGCTACAAAATAGACTTAACATGTTGATGTAGATATTTAGAGCTTATTACATATGAATCAGTACAGACAGGTACATTACAATTTTGTTGGATATGTTAGTTGGTGTCTTTGGCATTGGTTTTCAAAGAGTAAGAGATTATTGTATGTCATATTGATTAGTGAAAGAGGGAGAAATTACTTTATTTAATAATACTGATGGAGAGATTGATGAAAGAGGGAGAACTTTATCAGAAAAAGAGATTAGTGATAGAGGAAGTTTTTGGATGAGAATAAGAATGAAGATAAAGACATTAATATAATTAGATGAGAATAAGAATTAAGCTAAGGACATTAATCAAAATTTCATTCTTATGTCAGCTGCTCTATAATTCTTTGTATTATGACATGTTGTGTTTCCATCAATGCCAAAGAGGGAGATTGTTGATGATAATTATTCAATTGTGTATTGTCATTGATGTTTACACAAGTATAGTGATGTTTACACAAATGTCAAATCCTATCTGAGCACAGTCAGTTCATGCCAAGCACTCTTAGGCATTGAAGAAGGACCAAACTATTTTCCAGTTCTAACCGAGTTCACTCAGGCATTACAGTGTTGGTCAGGTGATGAAGGATTTCAGTGTTGTCCGAATAAAATAGTTAGTGTTAGCCGACTAACAGTAGTTTATATTTTATGGATAATTGGTTATATGCAGCCGAAAAACATGAGTTTTACTATTTATTTGGAAGGATATTAAGGCCGAATTGACAAGGCTTATCATATAGATATAAAGTCAAGTTTGGATTGAGGAGACAAAGTGAATGTGTGTTTATGATATGAAGAGCGAAGGCGAAATCGGATGGGATTATGATTGACGATAGAACATAGAGGACTGTAATAGAATATCCGATCAGTGAGGGCCAAGTATTTAATCTAGAACATAGATCTGAATCAACAAATATAGTTGCTTATCAAAACATGTCAATCCATTGTTACTTTCTAACAATTGTAGCAGTGATCAAAATATCTTAATAGATTAGACTTGACAATCTTTTGTAAAACGTCTCACAAGGTGACATTTCTACATTGAAGTGTTTAAAGACCTCTCACAAGGCCACTCCTTACAAGGTGATTAAATCCTCTAATAGGGTCACACCTAACTGTGTTATTGTAACCTTTAACAGGGTTGGCTCCTAACAAGGCTCACTTGAGAAGAGTGAAAAATAGTGACTAGTAACAATTGGTGGTTTTTCCCATATTGGGTTTCCTATTGGTGTTATCTATGTATATTTCATTTGCTTTATGGTTTATGTTTATGCAATTAATTACTAAAGATAATCATTGTTAATATCTTAAGATTTTCTATGTTAACCGAGTGACAGTAGAATATCTGTGTTAACCAAGTAACAGTGACTATTTGTTTAAGACATCTAAGGGACTTGGATTTTTTTTTTGGTAACTGATTCACCCCTCCCCTCTCAGTTACTCAACTCATTTCTGACACTTACATCTTCAATATGTCAACCTCTTTTCTAGGATATTTCAACAACATCTAATCTAGCTACAATTTGTCTCAACATATCAAACACAAATGGATTTGCATCTCTCCTTCCGCATCTAGGATTTCCTCTTTGAGCCATCCTCATGCAAGTCTTCTGACATTGCGGGTTAGATCATCACTCTGCCAACCCACAACCAATCAAATTAAGGACTTCACCAAGCTCAAGAACCATGGCATGCCATAAGAGAATCAGAAACTTTCTCTGATACCACTTGGTTCAGCCAAGGACAAGAGGAACCTCAAATAAGTCAATTTGATCCTTGCAGCAAGAGTCACACAAAATAATAATAAAAAATTATGGATAGATATGCAAGATCTCTTTTCTTATTATCATCCAAGAATCAAGTACAATGGATCTACAACATGCATTATTACATTACTAAACTTCCTAATAAACTTCCAATAAAAAATAACCAATCCATGAAATGATCTTACCTCCCCAACACTATCAGGTGTAGGCCACTCAATAATTTCTTTAAATTTCTCAGGATCCATCTTCAATCCTCTAATGAGATCAGAAAACCCAAGTATTGTTAGAAATAAAAGTCCACCAACACAACTGAGAGGGGAGGGAATTAGTTGTGAGACATATTATTAAAGATTAAACTTTATAAGCCAACACTTTAATCCAAATGATAACACAGTAAATGCAACACCATAACACAATCCTTCATTATCAAGGAAACCTTGTTAAAGGTAAAACCCTAGTGGGAATTAGCACTCACAAATAATGTATTGAGAGTATAGTATCCTTGCTAAAATATTCATCCCTGTTAGGATCTTATTAATGCATTAAAATATATTGTCCCCGTTAAAGGAAAGACACTGTTAGGAGTCAAGATTAATAGTAGGATCACTGCCCAGGCCCACTGCCTAAAGAAGGTTAAATCCACCCTCAGAGCTTAAAGTCTGAAATACAAGTGTATATAAGAAATATACAATCCAGAGAACTATCTGATAGAAACTGTCTTTGATTGATTGGTTCCAATGAAGTCTCTTAATCACATCCTCTTCTCTACATGCAGTAGAATTCCCATAAAAAATCTTGCAACATCCAAACTTTTTTGCTTTCCCACTCCACCATAAAAGAAAACAACTTTCTTTTATATAGATTTACAATAAGAAAATAGGTTGGCCAATTAAGACTTCCCTAATGCACAAATAATTACTTAACCCCTATCTAAGATACACACGGTACCTATAAAAAGTAAAAATCAATTACAATTCATCAAATATAATCCAAGATCCGTAATCCATGATCGTACTCCATAATACACGCTACATCTCTGAAGTTAGCCCCAAATAGGTCTCCTTTAGAACACATGTTACAGCTGATGTCACCAAGAGTCCTATGACCCAAAAATTAAAACAAACATTCCTCAACATTTCTCCTGACATTCACCAAGAATCCACATCATGACTCCTTATCGCACACAAGTTATCCTCAAAACACAGAGACTAACTCTGTCAAAGATCATTCATAGTCTAGTACCCATTTTTTACTAAAACATATGTAACTCACTCCATGTACAATAGTAATCCATGTGAACTTAGAAATAAGATCACAACATATCCCTGTACTCATAACCATCTTCTCTCATTATGAAACAATCGTACAGTAGCTATACACTTCTGTCAGCCCCCCAACAATAGTAATAATCAGTCTATTTTTCCTTCATAGAAACATATGTTGACATCCGTGAAAAAACATGAATGTCAAAAATAACAATAGAAGCCAATTCCAACAAGTATACTATCTCTTCCTTCATTTAAGAACACTTCTTGATGCTTATCAACAACTTCTCTTCCCTCAATGTCTAAAACACTTGTCTCAGATGCAAAAAATGATCCTCTTGGCTCTTACTAAAAATCAGAATATTATCAAAGTAAACAATCACAAAATTACCCAATAACATGTTCATTGTGACTCTGCTCTGTTGTACCACGGGCCAGCACCCTCTTGCTGCTTATTTAATCAAAAACAATCACAAAATTACCCAATAATTTCTTCACTACTTCATTCATCAGCCTCATGAAAGTACTTCCAGCACATTATTCAGTCCAAAATGCATCACTAACCATTCATACAATCCTTCATTTATCTTGAATGTTGTCTTCCATTCATCACCATCTATGGTTTTGATCTCATAATAACAACTCTTCAAATAAATCTTTACAAAATACCTTTCTCTGCTCAATAAATCCATTATATCATCCATCCTAGGAAAAGGAAACCTATATTTCATCAAGATAAGATCCTATGTTCAATTTTACTAGGAATTTTTCACTTACACACACCTTATGATCATCCTTGATCCATGAAATTTGACAAGGCTTTAGATGCTTCAACCTCGACAACTTCAAATTTTTTCGCCAACTCCTCAGAAGCTAAGTTATCAGAACTACCACTGTCAATAATTACTCTACAACATTTCCTTCAACTTTACATCTTGTTTTTAAAAAATTTATCCTCAACAATGTTTCTTGGCCTATTTCTTCATGAGATACGAGTTTCCTTACCATTAGGGCTTCTGCATCTTTGGGTCGGTTCAAAGGTTCACTAGATTCTTCTTCCACAAAAGAATTTTGACCACTGTTCTCAATCTTCTTGTTTGAATTTCCTTGAGTAGATTCAAAATCTTGGTGTCCTTCTCTAACATTTTTGAAACAATTTCCTCTAAACATTCTCTTGTCATCTCACTTGTAGCTACTGGATCCACCTTCTCTCTGAAAAATGTTGTCATCGCTCTGATATGAGTTCTCTTCCTTGAATTATACCTCACCTTTACTCTCAATTGAATAAGATTTCTCTCCTTCAAAATATATACCCTTATGGGATCTTCCACCTCTTCCTCTTTGTCTTTATTTGTGTCTTTTGTTCAATTTATCTTAAGCTTTTCTAGGGCATATTGGTAAGCTTCCTCTACACTTTGTAATTTAACCAAATTAATCTCATCTTAAATAGATGTCCTCAAACCATTCAAGTACCTTGAAACCCTCTCAACATCATCATCAATGTGTCCAAAATCTGATATCCAATCTATAGAATTCCTTGGTATATTCCTTCACAGTAAGGTCACTTTGCTTTAGATTCTGCAACTTCCTAACCAAACTTACTTGATAATCAATAGGTAATAATTTGGCCTTCAATTTGTTCACCATCCTATCACATGATTTGATTTTTTATTTGCCTCTTCTTTGTCTATGGTCTGCAAATATTCCCACCATAATGATGCATGCCCTCTTAAATTTGTGCAAGCATACTTCACCTTCTTATCTTCATTGATACCTTCATAATCAAATTTCTTCTCCATCTCTATAATCCAATAAAGAAATTTATCTAAATCCAAGTTACCATGATAATTAGACAGATTGAAACATGGTCTTGCATTAACTCTAGTTAGGGATTTTATAAATATATCATCTCCTTGTTCAAGTTTCTGTTCAGGTTGTACTTCACCTTCTTCAACTACTTCATCTATTTCTTCCTCTACATCACTTACATATTCAATATGTCAACTTATTCTCTGGGTCATCTCAATAGCTTCTAACTTAACCATAATTTGTCTCAACATATACACCACAAATAGATCTACATATCTCCTTCCACCTCTGACATTTTCTCCTTGATCCATCCTAAGAAATTTGAGCTACAATTGTGGGTCAGATCCTTACTCTTCCACCCTACAACCAATCAAATTTAGGACTTCATCAATTCAAGAACCGCGATCTATAACAACAGAATCAAAAGCTCACTCAGATACCACTTGGTGTAGCCAAGGACATGAGGAACCTCAAAGAATTATGTTTGATCCTTTCAGCAAGAGTCACACAATGTAAGCAACACAAAATAACTGAGAGATAAGCCAAATCAATTCTTGTACAATGGATCTGCAACATGCAGTCTTACATTCTAGGCATACATGCCTGCTTTAGAACCTTTATAGGTTATATTTTTATAATATCTATCACAAGATTACACTGATACTTCTAACTACTCAAGCTCTACTACTTCTCCATGTCCTTAAGAGATCAATTACATGAGTTTATAAAGCCTTCACAAGCATCAGGTCGGCTTGAGAAAGATTGCATTCTCAAAGAATAGGAAAACACATTACATTATAGGTCAAGACCCAAACCATAAGAATTTATTATAAATTGATAAAAAGTGATGAGAAAACCCACAATTATGTTTTCCAAGCATGTAGAACTATTGAAATATACGACATGAAGCTTCGTTGATTGGGAAAATCCTTTGTGAAATCATATAACACAAACTAGTTGAGAAACTTGAAGAACATAGATGTCCTAGAAGAAATCCAAGATATCTCAAATGTGAAGAATCAAATCGATGTGAGAACCTAGGTGAAGGTAAAACATGATGTCAGGAACACTCCATGAGGTGCACACCAAAAACTGATCCAAACTAAAGGAACGCTGAAAGAAACTCAACAACAGACAAACTAGAAAACTAAAAACTAAATATTTTTTTGGTTAATGCAAGATTGCCAAGGTCCCAAGATGCTCTTGCATCACATGAAATGAGGTTGAGAATGATTTTAGGGGTTTGATGCCCCAAAGCTACCGTAGGAAATAGAAGGGTTTTTTGCCCATTTTTATTTCTTTAAAAGATTATGTTAAAAGTCGCCCATGGGGAAGGTTCATACTATACATGACTGAATAATTATAAACTTATATTAATATTTATTAATTAATAAAGATAAATTACTTAATAAATATTAATTTAAGTTAATATTTATTTAGTAATCCATCTTTAGTAATTAATAAATATTAATATGAATGTATAACTATTTCATATTTTTTGCATTAACCAATTTGTGATTAGTATTTATAAAATAATCCATTATAAATTATTTGATAAATATTAAATTAAAAAATACAAAGTATAGGGGAAAATTGCATGTAATTCAGGGGCTTGGAGAGGAGTTGATTTTGACTTTGATGGAGAGGGGATTTTTTCTTTTTTGTATTCTTTTTGAGGATTTTTTGAGGAGTTATGATCATTTGCATTTTAGTTTGGACCCCACATGGTTCAGTTGTGACTTGAGAGTAGTTGTGAGGTAGTTAGATTCCTCTTTCTTCTAGTTGGGTCCCTCTTTCATGCAAATTTTCTTCAAATCCGGCCCATGTGGTATTTTTGAGAGTTGATGTAGAGATCATGCAAAGACATTAGTTACACTTCAGTTCGAGTCCAGTTCACCTTGGAGTTTACTTTAGAGCTGGTGCTAGCCTTTTTATTTTAGGCATTTTGATTGTACTATTTTGGAGTTCTTTTCCTCTTGACTTCTTGTACACAAAAAGAGGAGGATGGTTTTGTAGCTCAGATTTCTAGGTTCTGTAACATCATCTTTTTGTAGATTTTGAATGAAAAATAGGTTTTCCTTCTAATATTTTGTGTTATTGGTGGTAGGTTGTAAGTTGTGTTTTCAAAAATTTTAGTTATTTTAAATTGTGGAAGTATTTTTTCCCATTTTATAGTCATTGAAAGCTTAGGCATTCTTATCCTTTTTATTAAATTTCCATCCGGGTTGTGATAAATTGAAGGGTTTTCATTCAAGTTTCTTTGTGAAATCAAGTAGCTATTATAGTTTGTTGGAGATTCAACATATTTGGTGGATCACCCTGGACCCATTTAATGATAGGTTTTAATTTGAGTGTAGCTTTTATCCCTTTTCCTGGTAAGAGATAGTTTTAGGTGATCATAAGGGGAAGCCGAACCATAATCTGAAGACTGATATTCAATATAGGCATACCCATAGGCCTGGATATCTTTCCATGTTTCACAAGATTTCTTAGTTCATAAGGTTGGCATAGAGGGTGCGAATCTTAGTGACAATAGGTTCATTAACAAGACAAAATCCTTGAATTAATCTTTAAAATGAGTACCTCATCACCATTGGTTAATATGTGGAAGGTTTGTAAATGTTATCAAAGTTTTTGAATTGGAAAGAATCATTCCCTATTTATGGAATTATCTTCTCCAACTCTTTGATTTGGTGAATTGATTAGTTAAGCATGAAAAATATTTGGACACCTCCCTACAATACCACACTTCTTCATATTTAATGAATCCATATGTACTTTTAACAACTTATGTGATTATAATGTCATTATGTAGTTCTATAAGGACCATCTTTGATATCAATTTAACATCACCTCTAGATACGAACCAATCATCCTACATGTTATTTAAGAAATAAGATTTATTGTCGAACTCCCTATAATTTCCTAGATAGAATAGATACACGGTTATATCTCCTAGCTAGAAACCACTTAATAAATTGTAACCTCGTGCAATTCCACGTTGCACGATGCCTTTCCTTTAACCGAATCAAATTCTTCACCCAAGCCTCAATTTCATCCCACTCGCCTAATCCACCACTTTTATTTGAATTATTGACCATGTGGACTAATTTGCATCACAAATATGTCCATGTGACACACACTCATTTTGCAAATTTGCAGACCGAGGGTGGTCATTGGAGCGTTACACTTGTTATCCCTGGTAGTATAACACCTCCTTTAGCAGACCACCGACATCAAGATTCTTCCATGACTATTTCAAGCTTCTTCTTGGCCTATTTTCCCTCTCTTGGTCATTTCAATGCCTTATTACTCACTTTTACAAGCTTCTTAATCATATTAGAAAATTTTCACATATGTTTGGTTGTCTCATATCATTGTGTAACCATTTTTATTGCATAACATCTTGTTCTCACCTTCATTTCAGTGAGCTTCGACATCTTGGCTTCAAAGAGGAGTTATCTCTATTCTTGTATTCACTCATTTCTTTTATTTTGAATAAGCATATCAATATTATTTTAATATTTCATCTATTATCATTTTATCATATTATCAATCATATCTATCTTGGTTGTCTGTGGAGGTGGAAGCACCAAAACAAAGGTATGAATTCAGCAGGCCTCTAAATCGAGAAACCACAACATTTTTCTTATTGTTGTGTGTGTAGGTTTGAATAGTAGATTAGAGTGGTGTATCGAGAGTCTTCGTTGAAGGGATGTGAGATATGTTTTCTTTCCTTGATCTTTCACTCATATTTTAGCTTCTGTTTAATCTTTTTTATTCATATTTAGCTTAGTTTATATTATGTTTAATTATTTAGTTGGGTTTTTGGTACAATTTTCTACACCCTAACTGTTCAGGATGCACCCATGTTGTGCTATTGTCCTTTATCTACATTGTAATCATTAAATTGCGTAGGTGTCTTGGACAGAGAGCTCGTAGAGCCTATAAGTTGATTTTAGTGACCTACTCTTTCAGTTTCTATAACTTAAATAGTTTTATCATTTCATATTGTTAAGTTATCATAGCATTTCCTTTTATGCATCCAATTAATTTAATTTCTCTTTAGTTTAATTAATTTCCCTAGCTAACCAAAGTGTTAGTATAAGTGAGGTGGCATTGGGCCATTCCTCTCTTGGCATTCCATCAATCTCAAGGGTGGTGAATCCCCTTCTCCAAATAAACCTTGACAAAAAAAATGGATTCCATCAACTTTAGAACTGTGTCCTCTATGACTATTGATTCAACATTAGATGATCAAATCAAAACAGCTCACAACACCTTATACTATATAGAAACAATGAGCATATGAACACCTTTGAGATTGATGTTGAGTGTTTCAGTCTTTTAATTAAATATTAAAAATGGTTGACAACTTTCACACTATAATTATAATAATTTTCTCAATATTTATGATTTGACTTAATCCTTTACTCTTATCAACTTTGTTCAACTTTATTAAGAAAAATAATAAAATATGAAACAAACATTCTATCATGTACTTGTAAACTTTTACTAAGTCCCAAAATTGAAACATAACAATTATAAATCTCATTTATTATTCTTGGAAAATCAAAGACAACAAAGCTAAAAATTAAATAATCTATTTCCAAAGTAATCTCAAATACAATGAAATGGAGTAATAATCTCAGGTATTCAACAACTTCCAAATCAGATCATTTCGTGTGCATAATAATGATTTGTTCACAGGTAACCAACTCCTCAGCTCATTGCCTATATACAGTATTCTCCGTCTTCTGATGGAGCTACATTTGTCTTCTAGTATGTGGAAATAAGTGTCCCATGAAGCGGCGACATTTGGAGTTTTCTCTTGCACAATAAATCCCAGGGCTAAGTAGCGTGTTCAAAACTTGCAGAAATACAATGCATTTCTATAATGGCGGAATTGGGTTGACTTATGGAGGGTCCATCTGCCACACTCTGCCACCCAAATATGGTTTTGACTCTGTAAATCTCCGGCCACATTAATTTCGCTTACATGCCATTCAAAGTATACTTAATTTGTCAGGGCGAGAAAAACAAGGCAAGAGTTTGGCAACCCATAAAAGCTAATAAAAGATTATCCAAATCAATCACGCAAGAGTGAGGAAGGAAGGAAGGAAGATAACAAATTAGGCTAACGTAATTGGAAATGGGTTATAATATAATAGGGCAAACGTAATTGAAAATGTGTTGGGCTCTGTGTTAGGTGTGGTAGAGAAGAAGAAATTAGCAGGGCAGCCTTGGAAGACACGTTTAATGCCAGGGAGGGCAATAAAAGTGGCTCTTTTATTTAATTATGAGGGAAAAAAACATCTGGGAAAGAATCGGTTACGGTGAAACACAGGTGTGAAAGGTGTTTATAAAAATAGAAAATTCAAAATGGAAGGAATTGGTACTTAAATGCACGCGGCGTGGGTTTGGGTATCGAAAAACATAGTAGCATTCATAGTCATTTATACCAGGTTGGTTCTGTTTCTGCTTTGATTTTGTCTGTTGAAGAATTGTGACATCTGAGGGGATTTCTCTGTCTAAGTTTTCTCTCTCAGTAGATTATGGAATTTGTGAAGTTGTTTGAAGCTGTGTGGAATTTGCTGCCCGTGACATCATGGCTCAAGGGTAGGAGAATGGCAGGAGGGGGGGCAGCCCAACGGGCAGCGAGGTTTCTTCCTGTGAGCAAATGTGGGGATTTGGCGAGCAGGGAAAATCAGAGTGTGGTATCTGATCTTGATGGGACTCTGATGAGATCAAGTTCTTCTTTTCCTTACTTTATGCTCATGGCTTTTGAAGCAGGGGGGCCTCTCAGAGCATTTCTGCTGCTTTTGTCTTCGCCTCTGGTGTGGGTTTTGTACTATTTTGTCTCTGAGGCGGCTGGAGTCCAAGTTATGATCTTTTTGGCCATGGCGGGAATTAAGGTGGCGCAGGTCACTAGTGTGGGCAGGGCTGTTCTGCCCAAGTTTTATATAGAAGACATGCATCCTCAAGCGTACAAGGTTTTTGTGTCTTGTGGGAAGAGATATGTTGTGACTGCTAATCCCAGGATTATGGTGGAGCCTTTTCTCAAGGAGTATCTGAATGTGGAGTCTGTTTTGGGGACTGAACTGCAGGTTGTTGCTGGTTATTGCACTGGTTTTGTGGCCAAACCAGGGGTGTTGATTGGAATGAATAAGCAGAGAGCTGTGAAGGATCTCTTTGGAGAGAAGAAGCCTGATATTGGCCTTGGTGATCGCCTCACTGATTTTCCTTTCATGTCTCTATGCAAGGTAATATGTCATGTGATCTTTACCCTTCAGCAGCATCCTAGTGTTACATAACTTTGTGCCGGTTTTTCAGAGTCTTGAAGTTCAGAGGATTTTATCCTGTCTGTTTCTTGTTTTTGCCAGTTTTCTTGATGTAGGTTTGGTTGGGTTATGTGTTTCCCCACCATCTTCATTTTCTTGTTCTTCAATAGAAATATTTCTAGTTTTAGCTGGTTGTTATACCGAATTCTTATTTTAAGGTCTTCTCTCAAATCCATAGCTTTACAGTTTCACGTCCTTGTAGAATCTGGTACCCTTTTCTTTCTTGATTACTATGTAGTGGTCATCTTTCTGGATAAGGTCTACATTTTATTGTGACCACCTTTTGCTTTTTCTTCGGTGTTGCTATTTTTATGTTCCCTTTAATTTTTTTTTTAATTAGTGATGTTGTTGTGGAGTTTGTAAGTGAGTATTAGATGGAAAGAAATAATTTTTAATATCAGACTATCTGTATAGTCTCTATATGAGTTTATTGATGGCTTATAGTAATATAGGACTATGTTGTATTGGACTTAACTGTGCTACAAATAAGACTTATAGTATTCTATACTTATGGTCTGTATTCTATACATACCTTACTTTTTTTATCCAACAATCCAAACAAGCAGCCTAAGATTAAGAGTTGAATTGCACCCAAACTAACAAATTTGATTTTGAATTGTTCCACTGTTTTTTTTAGCGATTTGTTTACAGTTGTTATACATTTGTTTGTGCCATCTCAAGTTGTACTATGTAACATTCTGTAGCATCGAATCTCAATGATTTGTCATTTCCATAGAAGAGCCACTTTTTAGTCAAATTATCAGTACTCTCCATACATTCTCTCATTGGTCTGTGGCAGATGTCTTGTGGTATAGTTGATGTGATAGCAGTCATTGATATATATATAAAATTCTTCCTTATAATGATCTCACATTCTTTTCTTTTTGAGACCACTATATATTACTGGAAGACTCATTTTTACACTAGCTATAACATTAACAGGTTGCTATATGTTTTGTTTGATACAGGAAGCTTATGTTGTGCCCTCGGAAAAAAATTTGGAAGCTGTGCCAAGAGATCAATACGTGAAGCCATTGGTTTTCCACGATGGTCGATTAGCTGTTCGACCCACGCCATTGATTTCCCTAGGGATTGTTCTGTGGTACCCAATAGGCATATTTCTGGCCATAACCAGGATGTTGGTAGGGCTTTGCCTGCCATACCACCTTGCAGTTCCTATGGGAGCATTCCTGGGAGTGAGAATCCGAGTAAAAGGTTCACCTCCAGTCCAGAGAGAGAATACCAGTGGGGTTTTGTATGTTTGTCCTCACAGAACTCTTTTAGACCCAATATTTCTCACATCAGCCCTGGGACGCCCTGTTACTGCAGTCACCTACAGTCTCAGTAGAATGTCTGAAATCTTGGCTCCCATCAAGACAGTCAGGTTAACAAGAAACAGAAAATTTGATGGACCCACAATGCAAGATCTCTTGAAAGAAGGAGACCTGGTTGTTTGTCCAGAGGGGACAACATGCAGAGAGCCCTATTTGCTTCGTTTTAGTTGCCTCTTTGCAGAATTAGCAGATGACATTGTTCCTGTGGCCATGAATGCAAATGTGAGTATGTTCTATGGAACCACAGCCAGGGGATTCAAGTGCCTTGATCCTATATTCTTCCTAATGAATCCTTCTCCTTGTTATGATGTTGAATTCATGGAGAAGCTTCCCAAGGAGTTGACATTCTCAGGAGGCAAATCAAGTTTCCAAGTAGCCAATTACCTGCAGAAAAAGCTGGCAGATAAACTTGGATTTGAGTGCACAAATTTCACCAGAAGGGACAAGTACATGATGCTAGCAGGAAATGAAGGAATAGTGCCAGAGAGAAAAAATCATACTAAATCCTTGCAGCCCATATCAGTCTAATGGAAATCTTCTGTTGTTAAATTTCCCCTGTTTACCAGCTATTCCTTAGGCTGGTGATATTCCAATTATCTTGGTTGGTTTGGTTGGTGGATTGTATAGGTAATATGATTTTCATAGATTAAGTCCTTACCCACCAGGACAGAAAAATAGTAAAGTGAAATGAGATTTCCGGAGAGATAGCACCCTGCATACAATCATTATATGTTTTTAGCTACTCTGATGAGATACAGGTTGAATTCTGACACGCTCTAGTGTAATTTGAAAGCAATAAAGGCAACCCACGTCCTTCATCCCGATTTGAAGGAGCCTCTGGTGCCTCAATTTGATGTCTGTAAATTAGGTGGATTCATTAATATTCATTGCCATGATTCATTTATTTTTCCGCGAATTTTCTCAGATCATTCAACTCTACAACTTTTTTTTGCAGAGGAAGGAATAATAATCATAATCCATTATGTTTTCTTTTGATACTTGATTGATGTAAAGATTGGTTTTCTGCAGAAGCACCAATGATAATGATAATCTATAATGTTTTCTTTCCACACCTGATTAACTTTAAGATTGTCCGTAAGCAATGCTTAAAAAGTGAATTGGTGATATGCATGCTTGTGCAATTGAGGCCAAATTTATGATGGGTGTTCATCTTTATTTTGGTTTTATGATTGAAATAAAAATTTCGGGAGAACCTCGAAAAAAGGTGACAATGCTTTATGGAAAGGATAACCAGGCTTGACCTTAAATATGAAGAGTCTAATGCACTACAATTCACGGTAGGAACATTGCAGGTTTATGCGCTAATACAATCTAATTGCTGTGTGATAAATGACCCCACAAATATAATATAATATGGTCCACGATAATAATTCAGCTGTCAAATTCTGGTTGAACCGTTTGATCTTTAGCCTGGTGGTTTATGGTAGTTCACTTGTAAAAATGTGGTTGACCAGTTTGAACTTTGGCCTGCTTCACTTGCCAAAATCTGGTTGAACCGCTTCAAATTTAATTACAGACTGGTGGGATAGGAAAAGGGTTTTTATGGGCCATCTGGCAGATGGTCTAACCTAGGGATCAATTTTGAATTAACTGTTATTCAGATTTATTATATAAAGGAGAATACAGCTTTTTAAAATGGTTTATCTTTTTTAAAACTCTCTTTTGTTTGAGTTATCCACAATATGGTTTCTTGAATTCTTTTGGTGTTAGAGGACCTCTTATCTAAAACAGTACAATTTTATATAAGATATATTTCTAATTTTCTAATCTAAAATTATTAAAATATTATTATTAATTACATTATGAATATAGTTTTAATTAACTATTTTTCTAAGTATAAAATTTTAAACTAATTAATTATTATTGAAGATTATTATAATTAAAAATAATTAATTATATCTTAACTTTATATAATAATTTAATTATAATAATTAATAATTACAATTTTCATAAACTAAAATGAAGATTAGATAATACTTATGTTATAAGTATTTAATAATTAATTACGCAAGTACTAGCCATGATGTGGCATTTGATTTAAAGTTATAATTAATAAATATTTATTAATTTGATATTGTGCACACGTAAATATAGAACATCAATACAAAGATTCAAATTATAGAAATAATTATTTTATTTAGAATTATAAATTGTAGGATGTTTTTTTAATATCCAATAAATAAAGTAATATCGAAGTAGATTATATGGCTAGCATTTGTCACCATCTATCTATTTTTTGATGGTATGATAGTGATGAGAAACCCATAATATTTGTCAAGACTCCTTATTCCATCCTAATAGCTTTGTAGCCTTTATCTTTTATTTATCTCTTGTTAAGAGAAAAAACAATGGGTGGAAGATAGTACACAAAAATGAAAAAAAAAAATATTTGGCAAAAATGATCCAACGACTCCAAACATTGTAACCGTCTTGCATGTCTCTCCATAAGCATGGATCATAACTTTTCGTTCATTCCTTCCAATGAAGTTTAAATCTACTATGACAATCTAAAAAATCCAAAATATTATTGTGCATATAATCAAACAATACACTACATAAATTATTAAATGTTTTTTAATACTTAATATTGTGTAGAAGTAAATATAAATTAAAAATAAAAGGATTTATAATTATTTAATCAAATTTTATTTTGCATCTAATTATAAGTCAAATGTAAGAGCATTGAGAAGTGTACGAACATCTTTGCATTATTTTGTTTTCTTGTAATAAAATATATTGGAGAAAGGTAAAACCTACTAACACAATAAGGTTGGTATTGTTAGCAAGTTTCTATTTGAGCATGTAGGGGATCAATTTTTTTATTTTCAAACTAATAGAATTGCCAAATGAACATTCTAGGAAAGTTGGATTAAAGATCAAGTTTAGATGTCACAATATTAAAGTTTTCAACTTTTTTAAAGCCCAGAAAAGATTTGAAATTAATTTTGGTGCACCTATAGGCTATTTTTTTCCCCAAAAATGGTCAAAATGGTTGTAGTTGGCATAAAATGTTATGGTTGCATATATTTGTTCACAAAATTTCATTATCTTGACTAGAAAAGAAGAGTTGGATTCATTTGATGCCCAAAACTAGATTTGCCCTATCTAAAACATTCCCAAAAATATCTAGGGCTTACCTTTAGCTATTTTGAAGGGAAAGTTAGGGAAAAGGTGAGAGACAAGAATTAGTAGATTCTTTGATAGATAATTTTTGTAATGTGATAATAATGCCTACATTCTTTTAATAAGAAGCGACATGACCATTATGTGTTTGCCTCCAGTTAGAATGCCCTTTGGTTACATTTTGTGAACATTTTTTAAAAAAAATTCTCATTTAATAAATATGAAATTCAATGATTCTATGTGATTATTAGTTTGAATGTTACAATTATTTGGAAGTATGTTGGGTAGAGAACACCTATTCAAAAAATATGATTAAACTAAGAGATTATGTATGAAGAGGGAAAAACCAAAAGTTTATCACACACAAGTTCGTTATTGCACCAACGATAATTTTAGTGGCGATTATTTGCCATTTGGAAAATGTCACACGTCGGTGATCGGGGTTTTGGCGAACATATTTCATATATTGGGTTGGCCCAATGGCCCAAGCTTTACAAATATTGGGTTGAATGCTAGGGCCCATCGCCCATCTGTTTAATAATTTTTCTACATTTATTCTACAATATCGCTAATCGAATATATTTTTTGGACACAATAAATTTTAAAAATTCACCTACAATTTCAAAGCGGCCCCAAATCGACGACCTATATTCACCAATGGTTTTATACAAATATATTTATGGGCGGCCCCAAATTCGCCTGGCATTTTGCGGACGGGTGTCTCAAACCGACGCATTTTTGCCAACTTTATTACTCGTTGACTTGTTCTAGAACTTCCTCTAATAGTTTTGCATCGACAAAATCAATTGTATTCATTTGTTCAGTCTCTGCTTCCTTTTCTATCATTACATCTTCATCTTCAGCCATTTCGATGGCAGGGTCCTTCTTTGTAATATCTTCAATTAATCTTTCATCTTTATCCAATGTAAGATCAATAGGATTGTCCTTACCTTTCTCTTCAGTAGCTTGATCTTTTCATGTCTCATCTTCCATGTATACAAAAAGAATTTTTCTCCATTGGTCATCGATCTATTTTGTACTTTCTCTAACTCTCCAAGCATGATCCTTAAGAATCTACCTTTAATAAGAAACCAGTTAGAGTAGTTCTTAATTGTCTCATCTATCTCAGTTACAGACATTGTGGGTTGAGATAGAATTAGGGATCTTTCCCTCATTTACTTCTCAATATTCAATGCATATTTCCATCTAGCGTCATTTTTTTTATACAATTCAGTAGTTAGATGGTTAACAGCTTAAATCGTTGTAAGTTTAAACTTGTACAAAGTAAAAACAACTACCTCTTCTATCTTGGCTTTACCTTCTTCATTCAGGTCATTATAGTTCATGTATATGATTCCTGCAATTCCTCCCTTCTTCTTAAGTAACTCAAGTGACTCATCTAGAGTCATTTTCAATCCGCATGTGCTTACATTCTTATGTTCTCTTAGATCTTCAGTATCTGTCTCAATGTATTCTTGCAAATTTAATTTTCTCCTTTTCTGAATGGTAGCTTTCTTACTTATCACATATGTTTTATCTTTTGGCTCCTCTGCTTCTCATTTCCTTTTTTCTCTCTGTGTAGTTGTGGATCTTGTGTTTGGTCTAGTAGTAGCAGTACTCGACGAGGCTTTCATTGCTAGTGCCTTCTTTCCTTTTGTGTCAGAGGGTCTAACCTCATTTGCTTCTTCATACATTCCAAGATCCTTAGATAATTTCTCAATCATTCTATCTTTCATCTTTTGGGCTTTAGGTATTAAGATGCCTTGTGTTATCTTCTCTTTAACCTCTCCATAAGTGTCATATATGTTGGCTCTTCGGTCAAAAAGCTTTTCTAACATAGTCTCAATTTTTTGAGATGCAATTTCTATGTCCATCTCGTATCCCATAAGCTCTATCTAGATACTTATTGGCTCAACTGCCTTTATAATGCATGTGTCATTGTCCACTTTAAAACAAATAGTGTCATGATATTTCTCAACCAATTGGGGTGATATCCTGTACTTATTATGAATCTTAGCTTGAAACTTAAAGAAGTAATAGTTCATTATCATGTCAATATTTTCACCTAAGCTCATGATGTAATCATTTTTTTGATATATGATAGGCTTCTCAGTACTCCATGTAACACCACCAATATATGGGAATAAGTTTAGAAAATAGAAAAATATGCATACCGATAACGATCCAAACTTCAAAGTGTTTGTCTTTTCTTTCCTTATAGTATTCATATTATCTTCTAATTGCTTCAAAAAAATATCACAAATATCAATATGTATGTTCTTCTTTACAATATTTTACGCCAAATCTACAGCTCCACATGTTAAGTTGTCAACTCTTGAAGATTGAAACACTTGGTAGGATATGACATTACATGAAAATTTCAGCTCAGGGTATTCAATAGTAGAAGTTTTAAGACCTCTCCCATCCCATTTTTCCTTGGTTAATTCACTCAATTTATCCTTTTGTTGACGGGACTTTGTGACCGGCTCTGCCAACAGAGGTAAAGTTGTCACCGGGTACCGGGGTACCGACCAACTCCGCCTGAAGAGGTTTTTTGGAGAATAAATTCCCCTAGCCTCCAAGCACCTGGTATCAGGTCTCGATGGTGTGGGGGAGATAAGTTGGGCAGGTGACTATTGTGTGAGGGGGTAGCTAGATTTTACTCATCTTCTTTGGAGATTTCAAGATGGGTGAGTTTTCTTGCAAACATTTGGATTATCAAACAAACTTCAAAAGATCGATCAGGGTTGGACATGCATTTCTATCTATAGTTATTCAATAAACATTCAAACATCAAACTAAGCTCCAATGTAAGAAAAATACTCTAAATACCGAATACATAAAGAACCTACGATTCACATACATTCAGTAGCAAGGGGAGATAAAATCATTAATCTAAACTAGAACATAGGAGCAAAGGACATAAGAAAACATACTACATAAAAGATGTTTGTGAACTTCAAATATCATAACAACACATAACAAGTATACATAAGATGTTCTTCCTTCTTCATTAACTCAAACCATTCCAGCATCACTGGTGCATACAATCATGGCTCCAAGGGAGCATTCCAAACTACTAAGAACAACTAAGCATTGATCTCCTGAAACAACTAAAAATGAAAAGCCATCTTCAATTATTTACTGGACTGCAAAATAATCAATTTATCCAACCCTTGTTATGAGGTCAAACTTCTTATTTATACACAAAGTTTGACCTAAAAATAACCTAATCTAACTGTACACTCAACAAATAGAATACATTATCCTGTGGCCGGTACTACCTGCACCACTTAAAATCCCCTCAAAAAGTACAGAGGTCTGACAAGACAGAGGAAGAAGACAAGAAGAGAAAGCTGGAAGAATCAGCATAGAGAAGAGTGTCGGGGTATTTATAGAAGAAATCTGATCATCCTGGTATTGGGGGCTACATGCCTCATAAATACAGATTGTGGCTCACTGTCTTCAATGCACATTAGGAAGTTAATGTAGGAGGGGCACCTCGGGAGAATCATATGTCAAAGACATCCCTCTGTCTGCCATGCCTTATCGAGATCACCTACTTGCTGACCCCCTTATTAATTGTTTAACAATGATCGGTCAGCTCCGGAGAACTTGGACGCGGATCACTGTAAAAGAATACAAAACTTTGGACCCAGAATTTGAAAGTCTAGGAGCTTACGCTCAAAGAATAATGAATTTACAAAACTACACCCTGCTGGTGAAAATCTCTGGAATCTGGAGAACTCTACTATTCCTTGTTCTATTTGAAGGCCTCCAAAATCTGGCCAATGCCATCCTCATCTATGTCCTTGACGAAGTCCCACCGGTCATTGACAACCCCAAATTGTTCATCAATATCTCTGGCACCTTCCCAGAATTTTGTAGCTATTTTCACTGTGTCATGAGCTCGGAGCATCATCTTAGATAATCTTGACATTTTCCCTCGGTTGAAATCTCTGGCAGACTGGTACTGGGACTCCATCAACTCATCAAATTTACTGAGTACAAAATCTTTCAGGGCACAAGTCCTGGTAGCGAAGGGATCAACTTGTGAAACCTTTGATACAAATACTGTGTATAAATATAAAGAATCCTTTGATACAAATACTATGTATAAATCTAAAGAATTCCAGACTCCTGGGATTCTATTCTTTAGGGCCACTACCAGTTTCTTTCTCACCTCAATATTGAGGCCAAGTCTAGAGTGCTGGGCTGGGAGGAATCCAAAGGGCTCTTCTCCTAAGATTCTCTTCTCGGTAATGGCTTCCTCCCTGAAGTTCATTATCTCTTCTAATTCGAACCTCCACTCGTCATATTTTTCTATGTACTTTTCCCATAAGATAATGACGTCGTTCACCTGGCCCACAAGATTGCTAACCTGATAAAGGTATGGGAGTGTCACTTCCAAGAACTTCCTTACAACTTTGATTTTCTTAGAGATCCACCCATCTACAACATGCGCCTTGTTCTTCATCACCCTTAGAGATTCCATGTCACCCTATGGGAGTGGTGTTCTAGAGGTGGAGACTTTTGGATGAACCTCGGCCAGTGGCTGTGTCAATTCTGTGAGAATCCTGAGGAGATTTTCATTCTTTTCTCTTTCCTCCTTCAGCTTTTGTGCCTGCTTGTCATACCAAGCCTCAACTGCCCGGGTAGCTTCCTTCAACAGGTCCACTTCACCCTGTTTGTCTCTCCTCCCTAGAGGAACCTCTGTGACTGTATAATCTTTGGCCCTTACTATTGTCGCGTCTGTATCTGGGGAAGGTGTCACAACTATTGCGACTGTATTTCCTCTCGGACCAGTTCGAAGGGTATGGATGGTCCGAGCTTTCTTAGGCTTTTTAGCCTCTTGATTTTAGGCCATGATTTCGGCCAAAGAGAGGGGAGCACTTGCTGCCGCTGGGGCCTTTCTCTTTGTGGATTTTACCGGTCATTGTGGCAGCTGGGGTGGTCTTGCTGCTAAGGCTTGGGAATTGGGGCCTTCTTCAGGGTCTAGTTGTGTTTCCCTGGTATCCATAGTCACATCAGACTCTTTCTCTTGTTCCCTAGGGTTTCCCGTATCTTCCACCTCGGTGGCATCTACATTTGCATCACCAAGATTTTCCCCATCTTTTCCAGCATCTGTGATCTCAGTATCCACATTTCTTGGGTTAGCCCTCATCTTGTTGCTTTTGTTCTTCTTTGACACCATCCATCAGGACATTCTTCTCCACGGACACATATTTTGGAGAAGCCAGAGGTGTCTGGCCAAGATTTGTCTGTTGGGCCACAGAGACTATCTTTCTGAATGTTGCACTCTGGGGCCTTTGATCACCCAGAGTAACTAGAGGCATTTGGAGTGTGACAATTGGGGATACAGTTTCTCCTGAAGGTCCAGTTTCCCTAGCCATTGTCGGATGCTCATCATGTGTTGGCATTAGTTCTATCTCGGTCCCCTAGACTGGTGTTTCTTCCACATCTTGTAGATTTTCTTATGTTTCTTCTTCTTCCTCCTCTTTTTCTTTCTCGCAGACCTCCTTTTCCAGGGCTACTTCTTCATTTGCATCTATCTCCTCCACTTCCTTCACCACATCAACCTGTAAGTTCACCAGATCTTCTGTCTAGAAGAGATCATCAAAATCATCATGGGGAGGGGAGACTGCCGGAGGATCCTCTGGTTTAGGAGAAGAGGGGATGAGTTCTACCTGGGGAACATTAGGGATCCTGGGGCCTGCATTTGTGCTTGGGGGAGGATCCACCCTTTGCTTCTTTCTTCTTAACTATAATGGGACCCCGACTTCAAGAATAGTTGTAGATTCCACCTTGGCCTCCATCTGCCGACTCATAAGTGTTGCTAGTGAAGGGAATCCTAGGGGGAGGGAAGATCCCACCGAAATAACTAGAAGACTGCCAGAAAGCTGGGCGCTTAGTTTTTGACTTATCTGTCGAGATGCCTCGAACTGAATATGAACTTGCTCCAAAATGGGGAGCGAATCCTGGGGTGGAACTTGGGCCGGGGTGCTTTCTTTTTCTTTCCCCTTATCTTTACTTGGCCCTGCAGCTCCGGAGGCTAAAGTAGACCCCCGTAAAATTGGACCCCTGTGAGTGCTCCTCTTGCACACTTGTGCAAAGTAATCATGAATATTTTTTATGACACCCTGGTTGACATCCTCAATTGTTAGATTCTCTGGGGTGTCCCAATCCACCGAATGGAGATCTGTCTTATCGATCCCCTGTGCCTTGTATGCTGGGTCTTCTAGAGGCCCATTATCTGAAAAATCTTTCGAAAAGGTTCGAAGGCCTAGCCTCTTCATCATCCCTTTGGACATCCTTGAGTGCTTCTGAGCCTGAAGGGTGAAGCCATCCTAGAAATCTTCCCAAAAATATTCAATGTGAAGTTCATGTGGTGTGGATGCTTGGGGCAGTGTTGTACATATCTTTCCGACTGGATCAAAATTTTTTCTTGCTAGGTGGAACTCGGCCAGTCCCAGACTTTTCAACTCATTATCAACTTCCTTGGCCGCTATGCAAGACTGCAAGAATAGTTCCTGCAAATGATTGGGAATGGGATGGAGGTAACCTTCTTTAACGCAAATAATGTGTGAAGTTCCAAGATTTTCCTGTAGAACTCTAAAAGAATAATCCTATCCCCACAATTCTTGGGGAGTAGGTAGGGCTTTCTGGAGAAGGCGGTCACCCGAATGTAAGAATGTTGCTGAAACTAAATAAAATAATTATCGTTTGTACTCACCAAGGTCATTACTTCCTTGGACATTTGGTGCCTAAAATCTTGAGTAAGTGTCAAAATATTGTGGTAAATGAACGTGTCATTTACCCAACAAAAATTGGGGAAGCTAGATTCCCATTAGATCTAGGGATAATGTTCCCACGGGACATTCTAGCCAGGCTGGTTCCCAAGAATGCCCACTATCTGCAAACCTTGAAGAGCGGGCCTCTGTTGTGCCAGTTCCCATAACACATATGAAGTCATGTGGAACCTCAAATTCTGGTCGACGTTCTTCAGTTGGAAGTCCACATGATTGGCGATAATAGTCATCCAGTCGAAGGTCTGACTGTGAGTGGTGATGTAGTATAATAAATAATACATCCATGCTGAAAAGTCCCTAGCATGGGGCTCCCTGAAGAGCCTACACAAAAAGATGATCCCCACATGTACACATTCCTTGAAATCTCCACCCGGGATCTCCAGCTTCATTTTCTTGTAGTCCCTCCTCAAGGACTTCAACCAGGAAGAATTGAGATGCTTCCAGGCAAGATGGGGGACTTTCTCAAACTCTTTCAGTGACATAGACTAGGAGATAATAGTATCATTTCTAAACTGGGGGACCCCTATTCTTGAAGGGAAGGTGGCAGCATCAAGAGTAACAATGGCCGCTCGGTAGTTCAATGGTAAGGAATCAACAAGCAAAAAAATTGGGTGGGTGCGGTGTAGTGCTTTTCTAGGTGGAGAATCAGCTTTAGTGCTTGTACCATGTAGGGGAAACATGCAGCCTTGATAATGTCAAAGGCATCCATGTTCTTTTCCATATTATCTCTAGCAAATCTCTGTTGATACATTGTCCGGACGAGGCCTTGTAGTTCTACCCATGGTCTGGCCTTTGTGTCGGTAATATCTTAAAGTTTGGAATCTACTTTGGATCCCATAAGGACACCATCCCTCGGGTATTTGGATGTCAATGGGAGCTTGGCCAACATTTTCTCTGCCATCATCTTAGTGGCCGCCCGAGTGGAGGTAGTCAGAAGTTTCAGACTTCCAGGAGGAGTTGTTACTTCAGACATTGTTTGTTGGATAATCTACAACCTGCAAGACCAGACAACCATTAACACACGTGATAAATATAAAGCAATTTTATGGACTCCAGAGAGTTCACCACCATTTCACACCTGTGTCAAAAGATGTTAGCTCACATCAAAATCCTGAAAATATAACAACAAACAACATACATGGAATTCGATCTACACTCAGGGGTTCTGGGGATATTGGTTTATGCGACGAAATGGGATGAAGGCATGGGGACTTTTTAGCACCCAGAGTCTGGAGAAACTAGCCATTATCAAATTGACTAGGTAGTGAGCTATACTGGGTTGACATGGGTTATCATATGGTCACGCAGTAAATGATGTTATGGCATTAATGGTGAGAGATGACTGGACATGAACGAATTGAATGCCAGATGGGATGGTTTTGAATGGTCACACATGGGGGAATTTAATCCCACCATCAATGATGAAGTCATGGAGGAGAGAGAAAACTGCCATGGCTCGAACAGGTGAGGTGTCGAGTTTGAACTAGGCAGATACCACGCGGGCGAGCTCAAAACCCAATTTATGTGGAGAGCGCGATGAGCTCACCATAGGAAAGGTCAAACAAGACAATGTAAAAGTCAATATACAGACCCAATTTACATGGGAAGCCAAAGAATGGAAAAATTTATAGGAAATGACCCTATCCTACAGCCTATTTATAATTCACAGAGAAATTATGATAATTTATACAAAAATTACAACTACTTACAGAATCTATAGGATTTTACACTATTTAGAGGAAAGAAAAAAATGCAAGGAAGGTGAACAACCTTCCTGCAGAGCCATCACACCAATGGGAGGCGATGACAAACCAGAAGACAAAACAAAAATGGAGGCAAGGCCAAACAAGGAAAGAGAAAAGAAGAAAAGGAAAGAACAAATCAAAGAAAAGAGAAAAAAAGAAGAGAGTCGAAGGACCTATGTCGAAACTAGGAAATGCAGGAGGAGCATAGGAAGTGCTCTGCAAACCAGGGAGCCTCACAGACTACAAACACTAAAATCTTTACAGGAAAGCCAAAAGCATTCACAAGCTTCGAATGCCAACTTCACTACAAAGCACTGTTAAACCTTCCAAAGAAAATCACACTTAACGCAAATCGCTCTAATCACTCTTAATCTCTCTAGGTAATCTTGTTCGTAGTATATGTGAAAATGACAAGGGAATCTTCATTTATACCCCTAGTGTGAAAATATACCACTTCCTTCCGCAAGTCCTGAGAAAAGGAAAACCTCCAGACTTCGGGCTTGGAGATCCCATGCAACCACACCCTCTAACAAAGGAGGAAGTAGTGACAGAGAATCCCGGAGTCCAGAATCTAGCTGGTACAAAGGAAACAAAAACTCTCTAGGACCAGGTCCTAGAGGAAGAGAAACCAAAAAGAAAGGAAAATGACCCCGCAGAAGCAAAGGCTAGAAGAATACAAAAGGAAAAGGAACAAGGAAAAAATAAAAAAGGGGGACCCAACATTTTGCCAACAAAATGTAGGGATGTGTATGTAGGGAATAACAAATGGAGACTCTATTGGACAAATGCCTTAGCGCATTTGAGAACTACAAAATCTCTGGTTAGAAAAATTGGAACTCACCTTTACTTGGAGCATTCTACTTGTAGGGCGTGAGGTGTCTGAGAAAACCTGACTCATCATTGATTCAATCCTTTAATCTTTTGTCATTCGTAAGTGTGTGATTTGGAAGAAAATCAAGTCGATGACTTTCGAGGGAAGTAGAGAGAGGGCACTAAGTACATCAAACCAAAATCACTATATCTTGCATGATCCCCCGGATACCAAAATTCTCTATTCTTCAATTTTCTTTCTTTTCTTTCAAAGATGGGAAGGCGGTACTTCTTTCACCATGAAGCTTAAGCTTATCTGATTTTTACGATGGTACTCCTTTCACCTTGCCATCCATTTTAATTTGCTGAATAGGAGAGACGTTCCAGATTCAGGATATTTTTTATTTTTGGACTTGGCCAACAATTAGTGCAACCAATCTGTTCTCAAGGACCATACGATTACTTGCTTCTTAGATTTTCTGTTAACTGATGTCAAAACTTTCAAGATATGAATCTGATGAAGATTACCCATAACCTTTTACCATATGTACAAAATAAATTTGAAGTGCAGATAAATTCCACCATACTAGCAATAGACTCTAGAATAACTAAAATACACAAGGCACCATTCCAGGGACTAGATGTCATGCAAAGAGTACCTGTCTACAAGAAGAGGGAAACATGCGAGGAACCTAAAAAACAAGACACAAAGAAAAAGGAAACCAAATAAAAAATCAAAGAAAAAAGGCAGCCCTAGAAGACAGCCAACGACTATTTACATGGGCAAGGCACACACAAGGAGCACCGGGGAAAGATATTTACACACGGGAAAAAATTTACATATAATAAAACTTTGGGCAAACTTACCCCCTACCTCATTCGAAGTAGTGCTTGATAAATTATCCATTGACGGGAAATGGGATGGATTCTCCAGTCATGGTACTGAGGCAATAAGTGTTAGCCCTATAGATCTCTGAGATTAGGTATGGTCTGAGCCAGAGTCTTTGAAATTTTGTGTGCTTTCCTTTCATCTCCTGGGCCTTGTCCCACAAAAGGACTAGGTCAGAAACTCAAAAGGCTTTGTATTGGGCTCTCCATCCAAACCATCTCTTGATGACTGCTTGATGATGCGCAAAATTCTCCAGTTCTGCTTCTCTTTGTTCCTCCATCCTCACCAGGTTCAAGAGCCAAAATTCCACAATGATGTCCCGGTCGTTAAATTCATGCATAAACTGTAAAACTGGGATTTGTAAGTTGATAGGGAACACAAGATTCTGGCCATAAACTAGGTGAAATAGGGAATTCCCTAGGGCTTCCTTGACTCTGATATGGTCTACCCAAAGAGCGAACCTAAGCTTTTGGTGCCAGTCCCGAGGGTTCTATTCTAACAAATGTTTGATCACCTCTAGTAGATTTTTATTTGTAGACTCAGCCACACCATTACCATGGGGGTAATAGTTGTTGGAGAACTTCAAGGTGATCTTCCTCTCATAGGTCCATTCTAATGACACTGCTGAAGAAAATGCTAGATTGTTGTCACACACTATAGTGAAGGGCATCACAAATCTGGTGACTATTTCTTCCAAGAAAATTGATAACTACATCTGCCATGTTGTTCTTGCATGGAATTGCCTCAGACCACCGGGTGTAGTAATAAGTCGCGATCAGGATATACCAGTGGTTGGAAGATGAGCTGGGGTTTATTTCCCTGATAAAATTGAACTCCCATTGGGTAAAGGGGTGACCTTCAAAGACTGGGTACAAAGGCATGGCCAGGTTTCGCACACGATGGGTAGTGGTTTGGAAAGTGTGTCACTTCCTCACATGAGTGTAGACATATTTGAAGATGAAGGGCCAGTAGTATCTGGCCTAGAGAATCTAGTGGGCAGTGGCATCAGCCAAGCCATGCCCGATTCTAAACTTCCAATGGAATTCTTCTATCATTTTGGCAGCTTGGTCTCTATCTATGCACCAGAGGTAAATTCCCTCAAAGTTCCTGCAAAAAAGTGTTCCATTTTTTATCATGAAATGTGCACTCTTCAGTCGCAGGGCATGACATTTGTTGGGGGGAATCCCCTCCAAGAATTTGTTATTGAGAAATAGGTATACTAGATTGGTATACCATGGATCTTGAGTGATGAAATCCATAGTATAAATTTGATATTCAATGTTTGGAGTCACTTCCACCATCACTCTACATAGTCCCTGGCCTCAGACTATCTTCATTGGTTGCATCTTGAGATCATACTCTTGGAGGATGGCCATCCATTTCCCCTAGTGTTCACCTAGCTCACTTTGCAATAGTAAAGATTTGACAGCCTGGTCCGGAATGATAGCATGCACTTTGCTCTGGAGAATATAATGCCAGAATTTCTTTACGGCCTGGACTAGAGAAAAAGATTACTTTTCCAAAGGTGTATATCAAACTTTGATATTTTTGAAGGGGGAGCTCATGAAAGAAATGGGTCGGTCTTCCCCTTCAACCTTCTAGGTTAGGAATGCCACTGCAGAATGCGGTGAAGTAAAGGAGTATATGTGGAATGGGAGGGAATAGTCTAGACTTTCCAGGACTGGTTCCTCCACTATGGTTTGCTTGATCTGGGAAAATGCTCACTTCGCTTCGGGACTCCACTCAATCTTGGTATCTTTCTTTATCATGTCATTGAGTGGTTTAACGATCTCAATGAATCCAATAATGAACTGTTGGACAAAGTTTATCTTTCCGAAGAAAGATCTCATTTCCTTTTTACTGTCGGCCATTTACAAATTAAGAAGTGCTTCAACTCTCTCAAGGTCAATGGATATCCCCTTCTTAGAGACTATATGTCAAAGAAGCTTCCCTTCAGTGACCCTAAATATGCATTTCTTGGGGTTGAGGGAGAAACCATACCGATGACATCTCTTATAAATCTAGGAAAGGTGGGCAGAATGATCATGCCTATCCTGAGAAAAGACTGTTAAATCATCCATATAGATGATTATGAATTTTTTGATGAGGCCCTCAAACGCAATGTCCATAGCCTTTTGAAATGTTTCCCCTATGTTGATGAGGCCAAAGGGAATCCTTCGGTATGCAAACATTCTCCACTTGGTGGTGAACATTGTTTTATCTCTATCCTTGAATTTAACCATAACCTGGTTATATCCGGAGTACCCATCTAGGAAGGACATCATTTGGGAACTGTTAACAATTTGTAATACCTCATCCAACAAGGGGAGAGGGTGATTGTCCTTCTTGGATGCCTTGTTTAAATTGCAAAAATCCACACACACGCGGATCTCACCATTATTTTTTCGCACAAGGATAAGGTTTGAAACCCATATTGTGTGCCAGATAGGAAAGATAATTTAGGCTGACAGTAGTTTCTGAACCTCCTGATGAATTAGAGGTTTGATCAATGGGTTTATCGGCCTCTATTTTTTCCTGAAGGGTTTGGCACCTAGTTTCAGTGGGATGGTATGAGTCATGATGGATGTGTCATAGGTTTTAAGTTTTTCATACCCACAGGCAACAACATCAATGTATTCTCAGAGAACCACGAGAATCTTCTCCTTCTCCTCTGGGGAGGAGGAGGTACCAATGTGCATGAGTTTTTCTTCATCAAATTTTCTGATGTTAACCTTTTCAAAATTTCCACCCTTAGAGGAGGATGATATCTTATCTCGGCCCCAGGGCTCTGAATCAAAGATACATTCTAGAGCTACCATCCCCTTAGGGATAATGTTGATGGGTAGGTTGATGATACCATCATCTTCTTCACCCTGCCCAGTATTGTCACGATCCATTTCTTCCACTATATGATCCTCAAAGATGCCAATGTTGGCCATGAAGGCTAGAATATGTTGGTCATCCTCAAAAACCTGAAAGTGGGTGATATTATCTAGGATGGACGGTGTAGGGACCATATCAATAGAAAAATTATAGAGCTGGGAGCCAGCCATCGACTCGAGGGTGCTGGAAAACACAACATGGGTATCTAGAACATAGTTATGTTTATGGGGAATAAGATCGATGCCAAAAGCATCAAAGTCTTGAATCAGGCTCCATGCCTAGTTGTGGTATGCAACCAACCTTTTGTCATGACATGTGTATTGTCTCTGGACCTATTTTATTATTAGCTCTGAATTTCCCATTACCCGAAGATGGGTGATCCCTTTTCTCAATGCAAATAGGAGTCTGAGGACAAAGGCCTCATACTCTGTGACATTATTGGTGCAGTTAAACTGCAACCTCTAAGATGTGAGGAAGGATTTCCCCTGTGGGTTGATTAGTTCCACTCCAGCCCCGTAGCCTTATTTAGACCAGGATCCATCAAATGTTAGGATCCATAAATCGTTGTTCATTTTCTGGGGCTGGGAAGGCGAAGTGGCATTTGGATTGATTTTGGGAGGGTTGGGAGGTGATTCCTCTGACTTTGATGGTGCATGGGTGAGGTTTTCCTTTGGTGAATCCTCTATTCTAGATTCCTAGACAAGCGGCATATCTGGTGTACCACTGGATGAATTACTTGGTCTAGATGAACTGAATTTATGTTCTTTCTCTTGGAGGTCGTTGATGTGACAGGTAGTAGTGGCAATGCAGGGCTCACACTCCAGTTTAGAGTGTTTTTGATAATGTACTCGACACCAAGTGCCAGATAAGAGGGTGGCCAAAATCACCATGTTACCTTGAGAGTCTACCTCACCCTTCAGTTTCTCATCCAGGTCCTGAATTCTTTGAGATACTACAGGATCCTCCCCAGGGATGAAATCAAATGTCAAGATTTCTCGTGTTTTGTACACCCCAGGGGAGGATTCAGAGAAAAGGAATTCATTTACCCTCCCAACTTTGGTGAGGGCCTGCTTCATTCTGGGTTCACTCTCTAACCAGATTTGGTTTGATTTCCCCTTCCAGGGGAGCCACAAGTGGGAGAAGTCCGTGGAGAAATACCCGTTAAGGGCCTTAGACAATTTTTGACTTAATAACATCCCATAGGTTTTAGGGATGTCTACCACTTGGATGTCTATTGTGCTTGATATTTGGGGGTCTTGGATGAGCTAAATCTGGACATTTTTTAGCTTACCCACCATTTTCACAGCAGTTTTGTCCAATTGGACTACTGTCCCTTTGGATGGAGTGGAAGTGAGTCCAAGATTCTAGCATATGGATAAGGGCATGAGGTTGCCTGAAGCACCAGAATCTACCAGGAAGTTGTATAGGTTCTTCCCTTGAATGTTCAATCCTAGTAGTAAGGGAGGATCCTTTGTGTTTCCCTGGAAGACGACCGAGTTGGCATCGTCAAATGTGACAGTCTTTGGTGGATGACTGATGGTTTCTAGGTTTCTCAAGAGCTTTAGAATGGATTTCTTTTGCTCGGGAAAATTTAGAAAAACCTCCATCAAGGTCATGGAGGTGGTGGTGCTCTCTAACACCTTAGTGATGTCAAATTGTCCCCCTGGGTAAAGTTGACTTCCTCTGGCTGGATCCCTGGCTTGGTTTGAGTCATGTCCTTTTGGAGGGAAGGAGTGATCATTTGTGTTATCTTGGGTGGGTATTCTTAGGAGGTGTTGATGTGTAAGCTAGCCCTTTTCCAGCCTGACTCTGAGTGTTGTAGGGAGTCCGAGGGCTAGTAAAGGTGTTGGCCTCAAAGGCCAAGATGGATTCATAAAAGAACCCCTATAATTCAGGTTCTTCTTCATCCTGTTCGTCTGTCCCAAAGAAGACAGTCTCACACGTAAAGACAGTGTGAGGGGGATCTAATGTGGATGGTTCTGGGGGAGTAGGATTGATCAGTTGTTTTCTATTTGATAGGGAGATCATGATGATCTTTTCCAATGTGGCATAGTTCACCTTGGAATGAGAACAAGTTTTATACAATCTACACCACGTAGTCAATGGGTGGAACTCTACAAGCTGTGCAGATGACTGGGTCCAGCACCACCCAGAGTGGTATTTTGGTTTCGACAAGGACCTTCGATATTTGCATTGTTGTTCCATTGTTATTGGTTGGGCCAAGGCCCGTTGTTGTAGTTTTGACCTCCAGAGTTGGTGTTTCATTGTCCATAGAAAATATTCCCTCTCTGGGAATTGGAGTTGTGAGGCATGGAGGGCCCCACCTTCAGCTGTCCCATGTTCATTGTTAATGAGGACACCAATCGCCAGAGGGATTCAACCTTGGTTAACAGCTGGGTTATTGTGTCACAATGTGACGGTTGTTGTGGTGGGTTCCCGGAGAAAGCGACAACAGCTCCGAGAGTCAAGGACAACAATCCTCCAACTGCGGATGACTAGAAGAAAGGTACTCTAGAGGGTTTTGTCAAGGATTTTTTCATTTGCTATGGCTGGTTCCAGGGAACATATTCCAAACTTGGTATTATCTGGGCTTGAGATGGATACACGTACTAGGCCTTTTGGTCTATCGGCGCTGGGCCCATGGCCATTGTTGGGGCACCCATTACCGGATTGGGGTTGTATCCCCTGACGTAAGGAGTTTCACTAGGTATCGTGTTGAAACGTAGGTTCTATCCAATCCCATCAAGATCTTTTCTCAAACTACAGGACAACTTTAGGGCTAGGTCATAAACCTTCGCCAGAGTATCTTGGTCATTTGCGATGGTGGTTCTCCAGAGGAAAGTGGAAACAATGGGGTCCATGTCATTCAGATATGTCTAGATGGTTATGTTAGTCGATGGGATAAAGGGGCATGTGTACTGCTTCAAGGCACATTGGAACCGATGGTTGAATGTGGTGAGGGGTTCATTCGGTTACTTCCTGATAGAGATGAACTGGCTATGGGAGAACGCTAGGTCTACGTGAACGCGAAAGGCCTCCAGGAAGGCTATTCCATATCCTACCAACTATTGATGGAGTTGGCCGGCAAGTTGAGGTACCATTTTAAATCATTCTTCCCTAAGGACAGAGGGAACATCTAGGTTACAACATCTTGATGTTGTATATGGTGTCGGTTCATGGCATCCTTATAGGCCTAGAGGTGTTCCTCTACGGTTCATGGGCCTAAATGCTCATACTTGGGGTAGATCTTTTCCAGATGCCGAGGAAGATCATTGGTAGCATTGGGGAACTGCCCCATTAGGGACATGGTGTTACCAAAGTAAGTTACCATTGGGACCATTTGATTTTGGAAGTGTTGAACGTTGGTCCCCAGAATTATCTGAGGGATTTGGGTATTCTAGTGTGTAGCGAATCCCTAGATAAAGTTGGTTGGTTGCTTGGTTTGTTGGGTCCTCCTCTTTCAGACAGGAGGTCCAAGTTCTAAAAAATCTCTAGGATTTGGGGCTGATCAAAGGATTCTATCAAAAATTAAGGGTGAAGATGACCCTATTCTGCAGAAAGTCTGGCTCCTAAAACTATTTCTTGGGGAACGCTCGGGTAGTGTAAAATCAAAATCTTCTGAGGGAGACTAGCTTAGGCCCTCCTTCTAGTGCCAGTTTCTATTGACTAGAATTTGTGACTAGCTCTGTGAATAGAGGTAAAGTTGTCATCAGGTACCAGGGTATCGGCCAACTCCGCCTGAAGAGGTTTTCCAGAGAATAAGTTCTCCTAGCCTCCAAGCACCTAGTAGTCAAGTCTTGACGATGCAGGGGAGCTAAGTTGGGTAGGTGACTGTTGTGTGAGGGGATAGATGGATTTTACTCATCTTCTTTAGATATTTCAATAGGGGAGGAGTTTCCTACAAGAATTTGGATTATCAAATAAACTTCAAAAGACTAGACATGCATTTCTATCTATAGTTATGCAACAAACATTCAAACATCAACCTAAGCTCCAATGCAAGAAAACTACTCTAAATACCGAATACATAAAGAACTTGTGTTTCACATACATTCAGTAGCGAGAGGAGATAAGATCATTAATCTAAAATAGAACATAGGAGAAAAGGACATAAGAAAAGATACTACATAAAAGATGTTTGTGAACTCTAAAGATTAGAACAACACATAACAAGTAGTCATAAGGTGTTCTTCCTTCTTCATTAACTAAAACCATTCCAACATCATTGGTGCATACAATCATGGCTCCAAGGGAGCATTCCAAACTACTAAGAACAAATGAGCATTGAGATCATTAAACAACTAAAAATGAAAAGCTATCTTCTATTACTTGCTAGACTACAAAATCATCAATTTCACTGACCCTTGTTATGAGGTCGAACTTCTTATTTATACACAAAGTTTGACCCAAAAATAACCTAATCTAACTGTACACTCAACAAATAGAATACATTATCCTATGGATAGTACTACCTACACCAATTAAAATCACTTTGAAAAGTGCAGAGGTCTGACAAGATAGAAGAAGAAGACAAGAAGAGAAAGATGGAAGAATTGACATAGAGAAGAGTGTCAAGGTATTTATTGAAGAAATCTGATTGTCCTAATATCCAAGGCTACATGCCTCATAAATAAAGATTTTGGCTCACTATCTTTGATGCACATCAGGAAGTAGATGTAGGAGTGACGCCTTAGGAGAATCATCTGTCAGAGCCATCCCTCCATCTGACATGCCTTATCGGGATCACCTACCTGCTGACCCCCTTATTAATTGCTTCACAATGATCAATCAGCTCTAGCAAACCTGGACGCGGATCACCGTGAAAGAATACAAAACTTTGGACCCAAAATTTCAAAGTCTAGGAGCTTACACTCAAATAATAATGAATTTACAAAACTACACCCTATTGGTGAAAATCTCTGGAGTCTGGAGAAATCCACTGTTCCTTGTTCTATTTGAAGGCCTCCATAATTTGGCCAATGCCATCCTTGTCTACATCCTTGATGTAGTCCCATCAGTCGCTGATGATCCCAAATTGTTCATCAATATCTCCAGCCCCTTCCTGGAATTCTACATATATTTTCTCTACGTCATGAACCTGGAGCATCATCTTAGATAATCTTGACATTTCCCCTCTGTCGAAATCTCCAATAGACTGGTACCGAGACTCCATCAGCTCATCAAATTTACTGAGTACAAAATATTCAGGGGCACAAGTCCTAGTAGTGAAGGGATCGACTTGCAAAACCCTTGATACGAATGTTGTGTATATATCTAAAGAATTCTAGACTCCTAAGATTCTATTCTTTAGGGCTGCTACCAGTTTCTTGCTCACCTCAATCTGGAGGCCAAGTCTGGAGTGTTGGGCCCGGAGGAATCAAAAGGGCTCTTCTCCCAAAATTATTGTCTCAGTAATGGCTTCCTCCCTGAAGCTCACTATCTTTTTTAATTCGGACCTCCACTCCTCATATGTTTCTATGTCCTTTTCCCATAAGACAATGGTGTCGTTCACCTAGCCCACAAGATTGCTAACCTGATAAAGGTCTGGGAGTGTCGCTACCAGGAACAACCTTACACCTTTGATTTTCTTAGTGATGCACACATCTATAGCTTGTGCCTTCTTTTTCATGGCCCTTAGAGCTTCCATGTCACCCTATGGGAGCAGTGTTCTGGAGGTGGTGGCTTTTGAATGAACCTTGGCCAATGGCTGTGTCAATTTCATGAGAAGCCTAAGGATATTTTCATTGTTTTCTCTTTCCTCCTTCAGCTTCTGTGTCTGCTTGTCATACCAGGCTTCAACTACCCAGGTAGCTTCCTTTAATAGGTCCACTTTTCCCTATTTGTCTCTCCTCCCCAGAGAAACCTTTGTGACTATATAATATTCAACCCTTATTGCTTCCGCGTCTATATCTAGTGGAGGTGTCACAACTATTGCGACTCTATTTCCTCCTAGACTGCTTCAGAGGGTATGGATGGTCTGGCATTTCTTATGCTTTTTAGCCTCTTGATTTTGGGCCATCATTTCAGCCAAAGAGAGGGGAGCACTTGCTACCATCGGGGCCTTTCTTTTTTTGGATTCCACTAGCCATTGTAGCAGCTGGGGCAGTCTTTCTTCTAAGGCATGGGCATTGGGACCTTCTTCAAGGTCTAGTGGTGTTTCCCTAGTATCCATAGTTGCACTAGACTCTTTCTCTTATTCCCCGGGGTTTCCTGTATCTTCCACCTTGGTGGCATCTATATTTACATCACTGAGATTTTCCCCATCTTTTCTAGCATCTGTGGTCTTAGTATCGACATTTATGGGGTTATCTTCCTCATCTTGTTGCTTTTGTTCTTCTTCCATGCCATTAGTCGGGACATTCTTCTCCACAAGCACATCTTTAAAAGAGGCCATAGGTGTCTGGCCAAGATTTGACTATTGGGTCGTAGAGACTACCTTGCCGAATGTCTCACTCCAGGGCCTTTTATCACCCGAAGTAACTAGAGGCATTTGGAGCGTGACAACTGGGGATATGGTTTCTCTCAAAGGTCGAGGTTCCCTAGCCATTGTCGGCTTCTCATCATGTGTTGGCCTTAGTTCTATCTTGGTCCCCTGGACCAGTGTTTCTTCCACATCTTATGGATTTTCTTGTGTTTCTTCTTGTTCCTTCTCCTTTTATTTCTCCTCGACCTCCTTTTCTGGGGCCACTTCTTCTTGTGCATCTATCTCCTCCACTTCCTTCACCACATAGACATGTAATTTCACCAGATCTTCCATCTAGAAGAGATCATTGAAATCATCGTGGGGAGGGGAGACTACCGGAGGATCCTCTAGTTCAGGAGAAGAGGGGATGAATTCCACCTGGGGAACGTTAGGCATCCCGGGGCCTCCATATGTGCTCAAGGGAGGATCCATCCTTTTCTTCTTTCTTCTTAACTGTAATGGGGCCCTGACATCCAGAATAGCTGCAGATTCTACCTTGACCTCCATCTGCCAGCTCATAAGGGATGCAAGTGAAGGGGATCCTACCAGGAGGGTAGATCCCACCAGAGTAACTAGTAGACCGCGGGAAAGTTGGGCGCTTAGTTTTTGACTTATCTTTCGGGATGCCTCAAGCTTAATACAAACTTGCTCTAAAATGGGGAGTGAATCCTGGGGTGGAGCTTGGGCTGGGGTGTTTTCTTTTTCTTTCCCATTATCTTTACTTGACACTGCAGCTCCGAAGGCCGAAGTAGATCCCCACAAAATTGGACCCGTGTGGGTGCTCCTCTTGCACACTTGTGTAAAGTAATCATGACTATTCTGTATGATGTCGTGGATGATGCCCACAATTATCAAACTCTCTGAGGTGTCCCAATCCACCGGAGGGAGATCTATCTTATCGATCTCCTGTGCCTTTAATGGTGGGTCTTCTAGAGGCCCACTATCTGAAAAATATTTTAGAAAGGTCTGAAGGTCGAGGCTCTTCATCATCCCTTTGGACATCCTTGAGTGCCCAAAAATCTTCAATGTGAAGCTCATGTGGTGTGGATGCACGGGGCAGTATCGTACTTATCTTACCGACTAGATCAAAATTGTTTCTTGCTAGGTGGAACTTGGCCAATACCAAACTTTTCAACTCATTATCGGCTTCCTTGGCCACTACAAGACTACAAGAATAGTTCCTGCAAATGATTGGGAATAGGATGGAGGTAACCTTCTTTAATATAAAGAATGCATGAAGTTCCAGGATTCACCTGGAGAACTCCAAAAGAATAATCCTATCCCCATAATGCTTGGGGAGTAGGTAGGGATTTTCAAAGATCCTGGTCACCCGAATGTAAGAATGTTGCTGAAACAGAGTAAAATAATTTACATATGTACTCACCAAGCTCATTGCTTCCTTTGATAGCCAGTAACTGGAATCTCGAGTAAGTGTCAAAATTTTGTGGTAAATGAACATTTCATTTAACCGACAAAAAATATTGAAGCTTCCTTCCCATTGGATCTTGGGATAATGTTCCCACAAGACATTCTGGCCGGGCCCATTCCCAAGAATGCCCACTATCTGCAAACCCTAGAGAGCGGGCCTCTGTTGTGCCAGTGCCCATAACACAAATGAAGTCATGTGGAACCTTAAATTCTGGCCAACATTCTTCAGTTAGAATTCCACATGATTAGCGATAATAGTCACCCAGTTGAAGGTGTGACTGTGAGTGGTGATGCAGTATAAGAAATAATACATCCATGCTGAAAATTCCCTAGCATGGGGTTCCCCAAAGAGCCTACCCAAAAAGATGATCCACACCTATACACATTCCTTGAAACACTAATACATTTGAGGTCAATTTTTGACCTTTATTTTTGACCAGAGACCATTTTGGCTTGTGATGTTCTTTTTTTTTAGTATATGTCCCGATTTGGTCTAAATTTTGAATCCAGTTAAATTTATTGTTGAAATTTCGACCAAATCAGGATATTAAAAAAAAAACAAAAAAAAATGAACTCACTTCATTTTATTTTAGGCGTGGGCGGGAGGAATATTTAAACAAATTCATTTAGTAGTAGATGGTCGGGTTGTGAAAATTGAAACTCATTGTTTACCAAAGCGTTTGCAGGCGGGAGGAGGGATGGACTGTGCATCTGATATTGTTATTGTAAGTCATTGTTTTCTTGAAATTATTTTCTACATATTTCAAGTTCTTTCTCTGCTATTTTAGATAGATTTTTTAATTCTCTACAGATTGATTAGGGTTATTTTTATAGTCACTGCCCTAACATTATCCATCCCATTCGATACCTTCCTCCATGTGTATTCTTCAATTCTATCACCTTCTTATGATCTTCTTTGTCACCTCCCCCAATTGTTGTAGCTCTATATTTGATGGGATATGTTGATGTAATGGGGGAAATCGGGAGAATGGACTATGAGTGTCAACTAAGTAACATCACCCATCGAACACAACTCCCATCAGCAATTACTCCCATTGACTGGTCTACGCGTGTGGAAGCGTTAATACTCAGAATGTTTGTATAGTGGTAACAACAAAGAGTCAAGATACCAATTGAAGATGAGAGGATTATGATAGGGAAAAGGGAGGAAACCCTTTGATAGACATAGACTGAAGTCAAGAACCAAATGCACTAATAATTGGAAGTATAGTCACGTTAAATCCATAATAGATTTTGGCACTCAACAAAGATAGAAAGAGATTTCATAATGGAGAGAGGGAAGGTTCGGGGTCTATGTGTATCCACCTAGTGCAAACATAGCTATCATCTGATGACTTCCCTTCTATGCATAATTTTAGTATTTATAAGATATTACAATATGTCCTTATCAAGACAGATGGAAAGAGTTGCTGATCTTCTAGAATATAGATGCACAATATTGATGTCTCATGAAGTCCCCTTAGCAATAAGACCCTAATCTTCCTCTATTTTTTCAAGCTTTCTGACCAATCAGACTCTTTCTATTTCAACATAAATCTTCCCAATAGAGACATCATTCAATGTTTTGATGAGCTCAATTTGTGTATCCTAGTCATGTGTTTCATCAAAATACTGAATTTCTCTCTGGACCATGATAATAGTTTCCTACTTCTGCTAACTGCTAACATAGAGCTTCATGACCAAATGCACATGTGCCCCCTCAAAGACAGCCTTGAGTGCTATGGTAATTCCTAGAGAGGCTGGTCATGATCTGAATCTATAATTTGACACTCTTAGTATCCTCCATAGTCACTGATATATTTTTTGCAATAGATTTACAAGCCATAAACTCCCATGTCCCCTTATCTATGCAATACCTGATTTTATCACACTGCATTTTGTGCTTCTCTCACATATCTTGTAAGAAATCTGTTAGTACTACAATGATTTTATTTATTCACAAACAAAATAATCTTAATTTGAGAATAAACCAATGATAAAATGATGAATTGTGACCATCTACAACTTCAAACACTTTGCGGTATCAACAAAATCTCAGTTTCTATCACAAACCTCCCTTTTAGATATTGTGTAATACTCACAGTGTTTGTAAATATTTTTTCATAGGGTTTGTTATGTCTAGTGATAAAAATGTAAATCCAAATAAATCAAAATGTTCTTAAGTATTAGATGAGCCAATTTATGCCTACTTATCTCCAATCCTCACTCATACACCTCAACATATGGTATTTTCCAATGCATTTTTGGTACCTTAAACTCGATGGAATGTATCACACCTAGGAAGAGGTCTCAAGGATTGCAATGGATG
>MU224641.1:335732-351773 GCA_018584345.1 Thuja plicata
AGCATATGTGGAGCTCAAAAATGAAGAAGGACCTTATCCAGTCCTTAGCAATTAGGCTTTTCTTGTCTCTGAATTAGGATTAAAAGGTAACAAGATTCAACAAGATATTTCAAGCATTGTGATTCATACAAGAAAAATCCCTAACAGATGCCTTAGCCTATCCATTACCTTGAGGATAATAGATTGAGGAGCAATGTTGCATGATATGGAACTATTCACAAAGGTCATAATGTCTTGATTTTTAAATTGGCCCCCATTGTCTGTCACAATTGAAGAGGGTATCCCATATCTACAAATAATGTAGTTTAGAATGAACATAGCCACCTGTTTGCTAGTGGCTTTGATTAGCAGCACGGCCTTAACCCACTTTGTGAAATACTCAGTTGCCGTAATGATGAACTTGTGTCCATTTGAAGAGTTGGGATATATCTGTCCAACCAAGTCAAAGGCCCATTGCTAGAATGGCCAATGTGTTATAAAAGGTATTAGTTCTCTGGCAGGAGCATGGATGAGGTTTCCATGTGTCTGGCATTTAAGACATACTTTGGAAAATTGAATAGCATCTTTTTCCATGGTAGGCCAATAATAGCCTACTCTGAGCATTTTTTTAGCTAATGAAAAGTTGTTTTAGTGTGATCCACATACACCTTCGTGGACGTCTTTTAAAGCTAGATCAGACTCTTCTAGTTCTAAACACTGAAGAAGCATACCATTGAGACTATGTTGATATAGGTTGTTAGTTATGAGGACGTAACACGATGCTATCCTAATCAGGGATCTTTTCTCATTTCTAGATAGATTGGCAGGAATGGTTTGGTCAGAAAGATAGGCTATGATATTGGCATATCAGGATTGATCTGGGGTATTTAAGGCATAGATTATTGGGTATTTTGGATTGGAAAAGGTAGGATAGGATATTTCTTCCACCAAGAAGTCATAGTGGAATTTATGTTCCTCTATTTGTAACATTGATGCCAAGGTAGCCATAGCATCTACAACTTTATTCTCTGATCTTGGTATCTGTTGGAAGGTGACGAAGACAAAGTATTTCTTCAAAGCGTCAACTAGTTGTTTGTAGGGCATCAAATTTTCATCTCTTTTTTGATATTTCCCATTGATTTGATTGATAACTAGTTGGGAGTTCCCATATATGTGTAACTCAATGATCTTCCATTCTATGGTGAGTTTGAGGCCATTGACCAATGCTTCATATTCTAAGATATTGTTGGTGCATGGAAACATTAATTTGTAAGATTTGGGGATCCGATATCCATGTGGAGTAATGAAGAGAACCCTTGCTCTAGATCCTTGTTGAGCAAATGACCCATAAAAGTACATCTTCCATGGATGTTCGGTGAGATGCATGATTGTTTCATCAGGAAATTCAATGAGCAATGGTGCATCATCCTAGAGTGGTGAATCTGCCAATTGATTTGCAAGTACTTGTCCTTTGATAGCTCTTTGTTCAACATACTCAATTTCAAACTCACTTAGAATGAGGACCCATTTTTCCAAGCGGCCTGTTAATGCTATTCTTCTTAATAGATACTTCAGAGGATCAATCTTAGCAATGAGCTTGACTATGTGAGAGAGCATGTAGTGCCTTAATTTATGTGATGCAAAGACAACTGCTAAGCATGCTTTCTCAATAATGCTATAATTGAGCTCATAAGCGACTAAAGTTCTACTAATGTAGTAGATAGCTTGCTCTTTCTTTGTTTCATCCTCTTGTGCTAGCAATGCTCCTAGGGATGTAGCTGTAGCTGAAATGTATAGGAGTAAGGGCTTGCCATGAATAGGAGCCATAAGAATAGGTGGAGTATCCAGGTATGGCTTCAATTACCTAAAGTTGGCTTCACAGTGTTCATCCCAGTTGAATGCAACCCCTTTATGTAGTAGTTTTGTAAAGGGTTTTGCCTTATCAGCAAGTTGGGACATAAATCTCCTGATAGATTGGAGTCTTCCTTGTAGCATCCTCATTTGATTGATATTACATGGAGGAGTCATTTCCAGAATAGCTTTTACCTTTGCCGGGTCTACCTCGATTCCTTTTGTTGATACTATGAATCCTAGGAGCTTACCTAATTGAACCCCAAAGGTACATTTCTTTGGATTGAGCCTGAGTTGGAACTGTTCCATTCGATCCAATATTTTTCCTAAATCAGCAACATGAGTATTTCTTTCTTTGGATTTAGCCAGTGTGTCATCGACATAGTCCTCCATGTTTTTGTGCATCATGTCATGGAATATTGTTAACATAGCTCTTTGATATGTTGCTCTGGCATTCTTTATCCCAAATGACATGATGTTCTAGTAAAATGTGCCCCATGCACATGTGAATACAGTTTTCTCTTGGTCCTCAGGGGCGATCTTGATTTGGTTATAACCTAAGAATCCATCCATTAATGAATAGATCTGGTAGCCAGCTGTAAGGTCTATTATCATGTCAATATTTGGTAGAGGGAAGTCATCCTTTGGAAATGCTTTGTTGAGGTCTCTAAAGTCCATACAAATCCTGATAGATTTATTAGATTTAGAAACAGGGACCACATTGGATATCCATGCTGCATAGGTGATGACTCGAATGAATCTAGCTTTTAACAACTTTTCTAATTCTACTTTCACCAGTAATGCAACATGAGGATGCATTTTTCTAAGTTTTTGTTTCACGGGCTTGATCCCGGGAGCTATAGATAAGTGGTGCATAATGAGATTAGGATCTAGCCCTGGCATATCAGTGTAAGACCATGCAAAGTTGATCTTTTTCTCCTTTAGGAATTCTGTGAACTGTACCTTCTTGTCTTCTGATAGGGATTACGCTAGATGAACTATCTGAGGATCATCAATAGTGCCTAAGTTCACTGGCTATGTTGGTTCAATCAATACCAAAGATCTTTCCTGAAAGTGTTCAGGGAGGATATCAAGAGTCTCATCCTTTGGCACCTCTAAGAGGTTTTCACCATCGAATATGTCTTTTTTATTTACTATTTTGGGATCTGATACTGCCATAGAGTGGTTTTCACCATCAGTCTACTTTTTCTTTTTATTTTTCAATTTGTAACTAAGAAAATTGATATCCTCCTGTGACATGTTCTCGCTCCTTGCATTGGTGGAAGAAGGGTGAGGTTCACAAGCATTAAGGTAACAAGCCAGGGAGTGGTTATTGGAAAAGTTGAGGATAGGGGTAGGATCTGTTTTGGTCCAATCAATGAGGTCTGGAAGTACCAACTTTAGGGAGTCAGATTCTGGGAAGGACAACATTGTGTTAGCATCAAAACTGTTAACCGACATGACACAGTCTGTTAAATTAATATCTTTGATGTTTAGATCAATAAGAGTGAGATCATTGTTAAAAGGATCATTGTCAATCATATATGGATCGAACTCTAGCAACTCATCAGTAGATAACTCATCATCATCTCTTTGTAAAAGGAGGCTTCTCACTTGTAGCCTATGAAATTCTTCTAGAGTTATGTATTCACTAGTGTCTCCATCAATGATCGGGGGAACGAACTCTTCTTCTACTTCGGGAGGATCTGTATCATTGAAAGGAATGTTAGGTCATCTACTAGGAGCTGAGGAAGCTCCAAATATGTGAATTGTGTCTATCTCAATTTCTTCAGAGGCAATAGATAACCGATCATACTCATAGTCATGAGAGTCTGTGACATCATCATCAGATTTGTTCAAATATTCATCAATGTTTATTTGATGGACTCGGTTAGCTACTTGTAGATCAAAGTGAGGTAGATCGAGAGCATGTGTAATGGTGACCAATTGCCCCTAGTTAGGATGTAAATTCAGTGGCCGGGGTTCCTCTTGAGTGATTGTAGCTATGGTGTCTCCGACCTCTTGAATGGGCAATTGTTCTATCAAAGGAGTATGAAGATCTTGTGGTACCTCAAAACTAGGTACATAGTGTTCTCCTTGATATTCAGGATTCTCTATACCAATATGTAGCAATTTCTCATAAAGCCATGGTTCTGATACTATTTCATCTTTTTTATCACTCTCTGCTTCAGAAGGTGGACTCTGCTTTGAAGTAGGTTTGTTGGATTGAGTATTAAAGCCCAGACCTATTTTATCCCCATTGAGGCGGAACTCCATCGGTATGGGTTCAATGAGCCCTCGTCCTGTGTCATTTAGAGGCCCTTTTCCTTTATATCCCATTTTTTTAAGGAAATCATATCCTTTTCCATATTGTTCTGGGGATATCTTGACATGTTTGACCTCAGAGTCCACTGGTTCCTCTTTCTAAATCCATTTCAAGACTGTCTATTATTATGTGTTATCTGAAGAAGATGTGGATTCCTTTATCATACCAGTAGCCTTGTGTACTTCTGGTTCCTGAACTGCGAGAGGTGTGAATGTTGATGATGGTTTTCCATAGGATCTTGGTGATACTGGAAGCTCTATCAGCGAGGGAGTCAGGTCCAACTTGTATTCTCCCATACCCATTTCTTGAAGCTTCAATTTTTTGCTAAAGCCTTTCATGACCATGTCCTTGGTAGTCTCAGGAGAAATTGCGTCCATAGCCTCCTTGTTGTGTGGGATCATACTACCTGCCTTGATATTGTTGCAAGTGTAGTTGGCATTCGCAAGAATTGTCACCTCTACCCCATTATGTGGGAACTTGATGCATTGATGATAAGTGGATGGTACAACTTGCATCTTGTGGATCCATGGTCTCCCTAGTAGAATGTTGTAGGCTAGTGGTAGATCCAGAACTTGACATATAACATCTCTTTCAATCGGTCCAAATCTTATGGGTAGACAAATAATACCTTGGGAGGATCTTTCCTCCTCATCATATGCTTTGATGGTTATTTTAATTCTAGAGTCAATTGTTTGCTCTGAGAGGCCTAACCTCCTGACAAGATCTAGTGTACAAATATTTAATCCAGTGCCTCCATCTATCAATATGCGTCTAACACGAGATTTATGAATAAGAACTTTGATATGGAGGGGTTGATTGTGTGTATGGGTCAATGACTTGTCATCCTCCTCAAAAAAGGAGAGGTAATGTGGTGCTGAGATGTGATTGACCATCGCTTGGAATTTGTCTATATCTATATCCTTTGGAACATTAGCAGTATGTAGAGCTTTCTCTAGGATTTATCTATGCACCGTGGATATTTTGAGCAATTCGAAGATGAAAATTTTGGCAGCAGTTCTTTGCAATTGATCTACCAAGTCATATTTCGCTCCAGGGATAGTGACCACATATTTCGCTGCTAGTTTAGGAATAGTGACAATAGGAACCTTGGGTGTGGATGTTGGTTTTGGAGGTCCCTTTATTGTAACCTGTGCTTGGCTCTGGGTTACAGCGTTTGTGGAGGATGAGGCTCCTTTGATTGTGATCATGTTGACAGATTCATTTTTAATGTTGAGCATATTGATCACATTGTCATTCTTGGAATAGGTGTAGTTTATTTCATTACCTTTCCCTTTAGATGTTTCTCCTTGACTATATTTAGGGAATGGTTTATTAAATGTTGTTTGATCTTCATTCGTAGTGTGTTTGTCCACCTTGATCTTACCCCCTTTGATGAGGTCTTGGATAACGTGCTTGAGCTTGAGACAATTGTCTGTCTTGTGTCCCTTGTTTTTGTGGAAGACACAATAGGAGTTATCATCCCACCATCTAGGTTTGACCATTGGTTCCCAAGGTTTAGAATCAGGAATCGTAAGGACTTTTTTATCCACTAATGTCTTTAAGATGGTTTCAAGAGGTTCTCCCAAAGGTGTGAATGTTCTTTGGGGTTTTGAATTCCATGTTTGTCCCTTGTCATTATCATTGTTGGCTTTGGGAATGGGAGGTGTTATTTTAGCCTCCTTACTTGCTTGCATACCATTGGTAAGATTGAATGCTTCGATTTTAGAATTAATGTTAGAAGCATCAACCACTCTGTCATTGACAACATTTCTATTTTGTTTCCACCATTTAGGCTTGGAGTTGGAGCTACTGCCTTTGTTCTCGTTTTGAAGGGTGATCTCCCCCTTTTTGACCATGACTTCCTCAATATGAAGGGCATTTTTGATCATCCTATCGAAGCTAGGAGAATCTTGCATTTGTAGAGCATAGCTCAATTCAGGTATGAGATTATTAACAAATATCTCCATCTTTTCTATTTCAGGGATGACTCTTGAATATCGTGCAAAGATCTTCCTCCATCTTTGTAGGAAGTGTGTAAAGGATTCTCCAATTTTCTGCTTGGTGTTACATAGATCCATCATGGTGATGTCATGTTGGATGTTGTAGGAGTAATGCTGAATGAACCGTTGCATTAACTCCTCAAATTTTTTGAATTTGGGATTCAATTTTGAAAACCGCTCCATGGCATTTCCTCCTAGACTTCCTGGAAATAGTTGCATGAGGTAAGTGGGTTCGTGCATGTACTCAATGCTAAGAGCACAAATTTCTCTCACATGGTCATGTGGATCAGTTTCCCTTGTGTACTTGTCATATTTTGTTCTTGCCACATTAGGAGGAAATGGGACCAGAGTGATACTTTTGTCGAAAGGAAATGGACAAATAGCGTCCAAAGAGTATTTTGTTTTTGGTTTATCCTTCTCTTGTTTGAGGTTCGTGAGTTCTGTTTGCATTTGATTGAGATGTTTAGTAAGGATAGATATGGGGTTTGCTACTTCCTTTTCTTTGAGATTGTTTACATCATAATCCTGGGGTAATTTGACACCTGTGGATGCTAAGTGGAGGAAGTATTTTTCCTTGTCATCTCCAATTATTCGTTCCAATAGCTTGTGGACTCTTTTACTTTGTTTAATCTTCTTGTATTTATCTTCATGGATTTCTTCATCACTATCTGACCCAAATGGATTACGTTCAAACCTGGGTCTTTCTTCCTCCTCCATGCCTATGGATTGTGCTTGTTTTCCATCATCATAACCCTCAAAGGCCTTACTCCAATCGTTAGTGTTGCTACCCATTTGAGGTGAATCAAGATCAAACAAGGAATTGCGAGAAGTTTCTTCTCGGAAGTGTGATATTTTAGGAGGCACTTCTGATTCTTTAGTTGTGTACTTGTTGCATCTCATGTTAACCATGAAGTTTGTTTCTCAACTTCATCAACGTTTCCCAATAGTGCAAGCAAGGATTCTAGATCGTTCAAGTGGGCATGTCTAGGTAGAAGTAACAATTTGTTTGTTGGTGGATGTAAATGATTCCAGTGTCAGAGGGTTAGAATGCCTTGATAGTGAGCTAGGAACCAAGTTGTTGATAGAGAATGGATAGACCACACGTATTGAACTGATCGTGAAAGACTGACTGAGTATGCAAGGTATACATTTCAAAAGTGTTTGAAAATAATAGTAGGGAGACCAGAAGAGACAACATGGACCAGCTAAAGAACAAAAATGGTACCTAAAACAACTGAGACTTTTTAGGAAAAGCTGCTAGAAATGCCCACTGTCCTAAATGCGAGCTCCTAGATACGATCCTATGATGGAACCAGATACAATCCTAAATCCTGGATACGATCCTAAAAACTGGATATGACTATATGTTTGACCAAATATGATCCAATACACCAGATACAAGCCTAAATACCAGATACAACTCAAGAAAAATAGGATGTGATTTTATGATCGTTTTGTCAATTTTGGTCCATTTTGAAAAATTTGTTTTTGAGGAACGTGAAGTTGTTTATTTCTAGATTGCATCAAGAGGTGTTTGTAGAGTGTGAAGAACACTTGTACTCCAGGGTATGAAATTTATTGATTGTTGTGAGGAGCTTATCTTTTTAGTGATCTTTTTGACACATCAAACAATTTTGCATTGTTAAAGGGATGAATCAAACAAACATCTTTTCCTATTCTCTAGGTAGAGGATGAAAATCTTTGCTCATTGACTTAGGTACACATTCAAATGTTAATCAGAATATAGCCATCTCTAAGCACGCAATGGCTCCAATCATGATACTATATTAGCCGACTCCAAACGCAAGTGAGGGCACAATATGATGAGTGTCTTGGGGAAATTACTTTTTGCCTTGCACAAAGATTATCACCCTTTCAGGGATGAATCAGGAATTCTTTCAGTTGAATGTGTTGTAGATTATTGGGCAATCTATTTGAAACTGTCCCTTATAGAATTGCACATGGAAAAATTGAGGCATATAGCCCTATGAGTACCTGAATATATATAGTCTCGCAAGCAAGATTCAAGTGGCTCCGCTCTATATATATCCCAATATGTTGAAGGAATGATGTCAAAATTTCAAGAACAAAACCAATTCTGTCTTTCAAGGCTTTGGCCTACAAGGAAGCAACTATTTATAGTGAGTTGGAAGGGTCGGCATAAGACCTGTCCTCACTTGGGTCGTTCCCGGGAGATTTTTTCCTTAACCGGTAGGCCCTCTACTGTTAAAAGAACGACAACCAGGATTGACGAGCTTAGGAGTTCTAGATTTTTGATTCTTCAAAAGAAGAAGAGCATACTCTCCTAGTCTATGTCATTTTCTCCTCAAACACTATAAACAATGTTCTTTCCCCCAAGCTATGTTGAGCTTGTTTTAATGTTTCCTATTTTAAAGAAAATAGAAAGCTTTTGAAAAAGGAAAAATTATCTTGTTCAATTTTCAATGATTTAATGAGTTTGAGTTGTTCAATTACTATCCAAAAGCAATTTAAACGATTAAACTTGTTCAATTAACCCACATGATTTAGTGCTTTGTTTTGTTCAATTTCTTTCCAAAATGAATTAAACAATTTCATCACCTCCAATTTCATCACAAATGATAAAATAACATCCAACTTTCTGATTTTTCTCAAGAGGAAAAGAGCATAATATCTAGTTGTTTTTAGCAAGTATGAAGAAATGGTTTTTAAGTGTTCAAAAAGTAGGTAAATACAAGTCAAGATGGAGGGGGTTTGGTAACCTGTAAAACCCACATTAGTATCCTTTTAATCCAACTCCACAAAAACCACCAAAAAGTACCTACAAACACTTGTTAGGCTGCAAAATACAAAAAAGAACAACTTGTCAAACTGGTTAGATTTAGGCAAATAAAGTAGACAATCCTTTTAACCAAATACGAGCCTAAATCCTCTGAATGCGATACAGTATCCGGGATGCGAGCCTATTCTCTAGATATGAGTCCTTGCCAACTGAATGAGAGCCAAAACTAGATACGATCTGGGAAATCCTGGATGTGATCCAAAATTTACGCGTTGTGAGGGTGTATTTGGGATGCGAGCCTGCAAGATTAAATGTGATTCTGTGACCGATTCCTGAGCCTACAAATTGCCAAAAAATGTGTTAGAAATGCGGTGAAATTGAAAATTGGCTCCACGGTGAGTACCAGAAATGTGTGTGTATATTTGGGTACCTGTTGAAAACAACACAAACACTTAATAAGTCATTATATCAGTCTAAAAGGGTTAGAAAAGCATGTAAAACCCACTAAAACTGACATATTGCCTTCTAACTAGAAAGAGTGTAATTAGTTGCATATTAGCCCTCAGAATATGCTACAAATTAGTGACCAATACTATTCTAGCATGAAGGATTTTTAGTTAAAAACAAGCTAAAAAGGAGTGAAACAAGCATTCTAGCTCTAAAAGTGTGAATAATAACAATAAACTAGCATGAGATAATAAGTAAAATGCAAATCTAGGATGAATCCAATAGCATAACAATGTGTTTTTGATCTAAATGTGAAGGCTTATTTTCTCTCAAAATAGGCTTCTATTTATAGAAGAATGGGAGGGGGGACAAGGTTCATTTATGAATTAGAAGACTCATCAATGAAGATGTAAGAGCCATTAATGCCCAAGGCATTAATAAGGCATGGGAGAGACACAGGCTTAAGGCATATTCATTAATAAGATATTAATGTGAGCCTTAAAGAGGCAAGGGAGGATGGGTTGAGATAGTGGACCTTAAGGAGGTCAAGCTTGAGAAAGTGGACTTTCTCAAGTGGGTTGAGTTGTTAAGTATTCCTTAATGGAATGTGATAACATTAGGAGATGGGTTAGAGTAGAAGTTAGGATTAGGACTAGATTAGCATGGGTGAATGGGTTGAGAAGGGTTAGAACCCAGGGTAGAAGTGGTTGGGATAGGGTAGGTTAGGTTGGGGTTTGAGGGAATATTAATAAATGAAATAAACTTATTTAATTCATTTAGAAATATAGGAATTAATTATTTAAATGATGAAATTGCTTTTTAATAATTAGGGGACTATAGCCATTTTAATTAAATTAAATAGGCTAGGGGAATGGGTTATTTTTCAAGTGGGTATTTGATTTTGGGATTTATTAAATTTCTTTATAATTAAATACTATAGCGATATTTGATTTTGGTTTGATTTAATTGGTTTGATTTGATTTAAATTGTATGGCTATAATAGTTAATATAAATTAGTGATAAAAATCACCTATGATATTAAATAGATTTGAAGAATCATGCCAAGCAGTAATAGGGTCGTTTGGACATAATCGAGGGTATGATCACACTTTAGGGCAAATAGGGTCCATAGTTGGAACATACCAAATTCAGGTGGTTACAACAGCACGTGAGCACAGTAGGAGTCCCCCACATAGGATTGTGGAGGACCAGGCTGACCACGAGGGTAAGTCAGTACATATGCCACCTCCAGAGGCAGTTGTTCCAGCATTTGAGAGAGTACCCTGTGACACAGGGGACCACATCAGGGAACTTATTTGCCTTAACCCACCACCTTTTTCAGGAGCCACAAGTGGGAGTAAGGCTAAGGCTTTCCTTTTGAGCCTTGAGAGATGTTTTGGATTACGTCCTTATGGGAGCAATACAAGGGCATGCTTTTCTATCCACTTGTTGAGAGGATCAACAACTATTTGGTGGAGGACAGAAGAGTTAAAGGGTAATCTATCTATGGATACCCTCACTTGGGACACATTTTTAGAGATATTTAGGGATCGTTACCTATCTGAGAAGTATAGCTAGCGACAGATTGATGAGTTTCATGACCTTCAGTAGAGAGGGCTCACTGTCACATAGTATGAGTGCAAGTTCTTGGAACTTCTACCTTATGTTGACTATATGAGAGATGAGAAGATCAAGGTTAACCACTTTGTTAGAGGGTTGAATGCATCCATATCAGGTTCAGTGCGCATGGCAGCACCCAAGAACCTTTGAGAGGCCATGGAAAAGGCCTTGATTACTGAGGAGATTCAGGGTAGGGGACAGGATACACGAGATCGGTCACAAAATCGAAACACCACACCATAGAATTTAGGGTATCCAAAAACTCATTGGAAAGGGAATAACAACAACAACCAGAATAATAATAGGCATTCCTCAGGATCTTACAAATCCCCTCTATCTCAGCAGCAGTCATATCAGGGACAAAAATAGAAGGCCCCTCAAGGGCAACAGGGCTCCAAGCCCAAAGAGTGGCAGACATAGGGTCCTAGTAAGGACTAGAGGTCTCAGGCATCATCGGAACCCCCATCTAGGACTCAACAATCCTCCAGGGGTGGTTATAGTGGTTCTAGCAGGACAAGGGGGCTCACAGTATTCTAGACCCCACGGTACCCAGTTTCAGACTCGAGAGCCATGTTATTCTTGTGGTGCCATGGGGCACTTGGCTAGAGAATGCCCTCAAGGGGGTGGTCAGTGTACCGTAGCATCAGAGCCCACTGTTGGTAATATGGGTAGGTCCCATAGACTATTTGCAGCGGTTGACAACCACCAGGAAGAACATCAGGCTACTGTGATTGAGACTACAGGTATGATTGGAGGTAATAGAGTTACTATTCTATTTGATTCAGGTGCTACACATTTTTTTGTTTCTCCATTGGTTGTGGAGCGTTGTGGGCTAGTGGTAGCTAGACAAAAAGTTAGTTGGGAGGTAGAGTTAGCCTCAGGTTCTAGAATACCCATCACTTCCTTAGTTAAGGATTGCCAGATACAGATTGGTTCCATGATCACCATTCCAGATCTACGTATCACTCCTCTTGGATCCTATGGGATAATACTTGGCATGGATTGGCTTTTTGCACATAAGGCCAAGATAGACTGCCGACAGAAGAAGGTAGAATGTATAGATGATAATGGTAATGCTATAGTAATCCCAGGGGTTCAAAGGGCAGTATCCATTTGTATGATTTCTGGTGTGCAGCTTAAGCGATGCATGCGAAAAGGGTGCCAGTTATTTGCCATCATAATCAGTGATAGGGATGAGGAAGCAAAAAAATAAACTTCTCTTGATGATCATCCCATGTTATAGGAATTTGTAGATGTGTTTCCTTTAGAATTACCCGATATGCCTCCTCATAGAGTAGTTAATTTCCATATAGACCTCATGCCAGGTGCTGCACCAGTATCTAGGGCACCTTATAGAATGTCTCCTAATGAACTTAATGAGCTCAAGATTCAACTTGAGGAGCTCCTTGAGAAGGGGCACATATGACCTAGTGTCTCTCCTTGGGGTGCACCAGTTATCTTTGTCAAAAAGGAAGATGGATCACTTAGATTGTGTATGGATTATAGGCAGTTAAACAAATTAACCATTAAGAATCGATATCCACTGCCTAGGATTGATGACTTGTTCGATCAGTTGTAGGGTGCCCATGTGTTCTCCAAGATAGATCTTAAATCAGGGTACCATCAGTTGAGAATTGTGGAGAGTGATATCCATAAGATAGCTTTTCAAACTAGATATAGACATTATGAGTTCACTATTGTGCCTTTTGGTCTTACGAATGCCCCTGCTGTGTTCATGAGCCTCATGAATGGGGCATTCTGCACTTTCCTTGACAGATTTGTGGTGGTGTTCCTTGATGACATACTGATTTATTCTCGTAATGATAAGGAACACAAGGAGCATTTGAGACAGGTATTACAGTGCTTGAGAGATAATCAGTTGTATGATAGTTTGTCTAAATGTGCCTTCTTCATAAAAGAGGTTTGATATTCAGGCCATGTTATTTCAGGTGATGGGATCTCAGTGGACCCATCTAAGATTGATGCCATTATGAATTGGCCAGTATCTACTTTTGTGATCGAGGTCAAAAGTTTCATGGGTCTCATAGGATATTACAGGTGGTTTATATAGGGTTTCTCTAGAGTGGCTCATCCTATCACATCCCTTCAGCGAAAGGGAAAGAAGTTTGAATGGACAGAGAAGTGTGAGAGGGCCTTTCAGGAACTCAAGAAAGCACTTACCAGAGCACCTATTTTAGCAGTGCCAGAGCCTACAATGGACTTTTTAGTCTGCACAGATGCTTCCTTGGATGGTTTGGGGGAAGTACTTATGCAGAATGGGCAAGCTATAGCATACAAGTCTAGGAAACTTAAGACTCAGGAGCTCAATTACCCTACCCTTGACCTTGAGCTTGCGGTAGTAGTACATGAATTAGTGTGATGGTGACACTTTCTCTTGGGGCATCATTTTGAGCTTGATTTTGACCACCAGAGTTTACAGTATATATTCACTCAGCCAAACCTTAATGCTAGGTAGAGGAGGTGGATGAAGTTCTTATGTGAGTATGACTTTGATGTCCATTATATCAAAGGAAAGGAGAATGTGGTCGTTGATGCCTTGAGTAGGAGGTGACATGAGTTATCTTCCATGATCACTGGTACAGACTTGAGAGATCGTATACTACACCATTTGCAGGAGGATGCCTTATATTTATAGGTTTGTCAGTTGATCCAATCTCAGAGACCTCTTGTGGGTAGATTTTTAGAGTATTCCTTGGAGTCTGATGGACTATTATGTCAGAGAGGACGCATATATGTACCTTCTTCCAAGGATTTTCATAGTATCATCATGCTAGAGGCTCATAGAGCCCCTTATCTGGTGCATCCTAGAGTTAAGAAGATGCATGCTAATTTGAGACAGCTCTATCATTGGCCGGGTATGAGACAACACATTGCAGAGTTAGTAGCCCGGTGTCTTGAATGCCAGAAGGTTAAGGCTGAGCATGGTCATCCTGGAGGTCTCCTTCAGCCTCATGAGGTACCTATGTGGAAGTGGGATGTTATATCCATGGATTTTATCGTTGGGCTCCCTATGTCATCTCGATGCCATGATGCTATCATGGTGACAGTTGACAAGTTGACCAAAGTGGCTCACTTTTCACCTGTTCATACCACATTTACAGCCCCAGTAGTGGCTTAGGTCTTCTTGAGGGATATAGTTAGACTACATGGCATTCCCCAAAAGATCATTTCTGATAGGGATTCTCTCTTCACATCATCTTTTTGGAGAGAATTATAGGCAGCTTTGGGCACCAGGCTCAATTTTAGCACAGCTTATCAGCTAGAGATAGATGATCAGACTGAGAAAGTGAATCAGGTTCTCAAGGATATGCTTCGTATGTATGTTATGGATCATCAGGTCAAATGGGAGGAATATTTGCACTTAGTAGAGTTTGCCTATAATAATGGGCATCATTCATCTTTGGGTATGCCACCATATCAGGCACTATATGGTAGACCTTAAAGGACACCTTTGAGTTGGGATAGGATTGAGGACAGAGTTACCATTGGACCACAACTATTCCTAGAGATGGAGCAACAGGTAGCCTTAATTAGGCAGCATCTTCTAGAGGTGCAGGATCAACAGAAGAAGTATGTCGATGTGAAGAGGACAGATCAGGTATACACGGTCGGAGATAGGGTCTTCTTGAGAGTGCAGCCTCACAAGAGTCCAATCCATTTCAGAAAGGGCTCTAAGCTTGCACCTTGATTTGTGGGACCATTTGAGATTTTTGAGAGGATAGGACCAATTTCTTACCGTCTAGCCTTGCCACCTAGCCTGTCACACATCCATGATGTGTTTCATGTTTCTGTTTTGAGAAAATATATTTATGATGAGTCTCATGTTATAGATTAAGATGCCTTACAGGTGGAGTCAGACGGGTAGCTAGCATTGGAGCCTATTCACATTTTGGCATGCCAGATGCTGGGCCTACGAGGCTGACAGCTAGACCAATTTAGGGTTCAGTGGGATTGCTATGATGAGGTTACAGCTTCATGGGAGGACGCAACACAAATGAGAGCTCAGTACCCCCATCTTTTTGATGAACTCTAGGAGGAAGTTCAAGCCTAGGGGGGGAGGATGTGAGGCCTCACCCTGAACCCCATCGTAGTTTTCCAACTTCCTGCTTATGATAGATTTAAGTTATGATACTTTTCTTTTGATGCACTATAGACATTATGGACTTTATTCTTTATACCATGGATTTGATTATTTTGGATGTATGAACACATGATGCTTTATGATGCACCTTATGGACTATATTATGTTTTCTATTATGAACCTTTATTCTGAGACTATTGATTTGGAAACTCATTATGATTATGTTATGGTTATTGATGAGATTTGGACTTATTTGATTTAAATGTTGAATTTCAATTTATTGCAATGTGAATTTTACCTTATGATAAATGCTTAGAATGAGAATTATGTAATCTTGTGATCTTTAGTAATAACTTAGTATATTGATGATGTCCTTATATTCTAAATATTATTTATCTCTTTATGATGTATATTTATTTCCTTGAACTACTGATATTGAATTGAGTGTGCAGGTAAGAAACCATGGTATTTTATTTGGGAAACCAAACAAAGGGAATTGTGAACTCAGTTTGAGCCAAGGTTGCGTCTAATAAAAGACAAGACCTCATTGTTTCATAATTTTATTCATAAATGTATTTGGATGATTGTGGTAGTGTAATATTTTAATCTATTTCTAAATTCTTTGTGAGCTTTGCCTAAGTGGATATGACATGGCGTAGTGATGTGTAAATTTTGTGTGTGTCATTTGACACTTGTGTTTTGTACTTAAGGCCATGACATGTCAACTTGGGAATGGTTGTCCACCTACCTAGATTAATAAATTGGTGAATCCCCATATGCATACCTTGGGTTGGGAGATGGGAGTGTGTTCACCTCATTGAAATTTCTAAATTACTCTTAGAGTGGACTTTTAGAGGGGTTGTGAAGTGTCCAGGGGTGTTTTGGGGTCATTTTTAGGTAGCCCACTTGTTATACCAATAGTTAAGGGCCTTTTTAAACCTAGGATAGCCCCTAT